>JAQIWG010002678.1:0-19718 GCA_034695025.1 Chamaedrilus cognettii | reverse complement strand
CCGCGTTCAAAAATTTATCTCTCAGCATCCCCCGCCGCCCACCCCCCGCCTCTCGTGCCCCCCTATGCCCCCGTGGAACGTGCGGCGGCTGGAAATCCCACGAGGGAATCTCGTCGCGCTGGGCGATAGAGGGATGGCACCCGTCGTCTTCCCCTCCACCCTGGGGGGGGGGCAAAACAGCATAAATAAGTTAGATAAGATATCAAACAGATAAATATGATACCGGTAATTTATAAGTAACAAGATGCACAAATAATTGCCTATATATAAACACTGACGATTTTATTAATTCTTGCAACTGAAAGAAAATTTTAAAATTGAGACAGCCCAATATATAAACTCTCGTTGAAACATATCCGTGTGTGTGTTTAACAGCCTTGATAAAGGGCTTGCAACGCATTGCTTCATAGCTGCTGCCGCAAGGACTTGAACCCAGGCTCTGGATTTCCAGTCCAGCCACAGCGCTAATTATATGAAATAAAAGGGCGACATAAATACTAAATCATAAAATAAGGGGGACATAAATCTGAGTGCGGCGCTCCTCACATGGATGTGTTGAGTAGGTCGTGACCCCTGGGAGCGGGGGAGAGGTCCCCGGGGGGAGGGGGCGGGGGGATCTGCTGGGACAAACTTGACGGCTTGCCCCCCTTGAGCCGTAGGCTCGTCGACGTCCCCCGCTCGCCCCCCGCATTACCCGCACTGCTGCGGACACAGAAATGGGAGGAAATCTCTTGCGTTAATTTTATTTGTTGACGATCGTAAAGTTGTTCATTAGCTTTGGACTGAAATATCATTTATCATTAATACTACGCAGTATCCACTCTGTTAAAGATCTACAGATCTAAAAAGAAAGTAATTTTAAAAGTTGATTTATCATACAACTATTGACTAGCCTGTCGCTGTTGTCTAAATAGCTTGAACAATAGAAATTAAACTTTTTACTTAGGAAATATTTGGAGCACGTGCACTATAAGCAACAAGAAGGCAAATGTAGAAAAATGACAATGCAACAATACAAAAGCATAGGTTTAAGCTAATTCTATCATCACCTCCACCGCTGCAGGAGGAGCAAAGCCAAGTCACCATCAAACGTTGACAATTGCAACAACAAAACCCTTCACAAATCTTACCGCACCAAGACAGAACGAATGGCTATACGACAAGAAACGTTATTTAGCTCTCCTTAATACTAAGGACAACGCATGCAGCAGCATTCAATAAATGTGTGAAAACAACAAGATAGCGGGTCATGCAACCGACAAAATAAACTACCTTACACCAACAACGAAATACCGAGCGTACAAAGCGCATGCATTTAAATCATCTATTAGACAAACATATTATTCCAACATGCTCGTCACACTACGCACAGCAGGCCAGGCATGTCAGACCTCGTTACACACTGCGCCTACGCGCAGCAGGCTAGGCATGTCAGACCTCGTTACACACTACGCACAGCAGGCCAGGCATGTCAGACCTCGTTACACACTGCGCCTACGCGCAGCAGGCTAGGCATGTCAGACCTCGTTACACACTACGCACAGCAGGCCAGGCATGTCAGACCTCGTTACACACTGCGTCAATATATGCAACTATGCTTGTAGTGCATACTGAACCACACAGTCAAGGCCTAGTGAACAGTCAACAGCACACATATGCAAAAAGTAGCCAAGTTTTGTAGGATGCGCTATTAGTCAAAAAGGCAGACTGCATCAGCCGCATGCCCCATTCGAAGACAAATGTTAGAAAGAATACCAGAAAACGTGTAATAAGGAGAAAAGTGCACGCGCGGAATGTTAGAAAAATCTGAAGACGCTACTGAGGCACAAACATTCCCTGTCACCGACATAGAGCGCTAAAATACGGTACAGTCATCAGTGAGACTGAGACTTACATGAGGTAGCCTCTATTCTGTATATAGATACTGCAACAGCAGCAAATCACTGCTTGAGCACCAATAAGACAGAAGGGAAAGATGGATCCAATTATATGTAGATCAGAAAAAATCCTTTAAAAGCTGCGAATCGGTTCAGGGCAGATTATGACAGCAGCAGAATCAGGGCTTGAATTGATTAAATAGATTGGCATAGAAAAATATATGACGACATGTTAATATCTGTCATTAAAAGCAACATATTTAATCAGCACAGAGGTAGAAGTAGAATAGTAGGTCAAATAAATCTCACAAACAGCTTTCTATAAATAGATCATATATTTAAAACAGCTCTGAGCAAGTAAACGAATAAACAAATATTTAGAAAAATCATAGAACTCCAAATATCACGCATACAAATGCAAGAAAATATAAAATAATAAAATACTTGATTTAGTGATAATATGATTGATACTGAAAGAATAAGTAGTCAATAAATCCCGTTCAGATCTGTAGTCAGATCTTCTGCAAACAATAATAACTTAGAAAACTGAGTTTCATAAGCGCAACAATACTGGAGAGATCACGGCATGACTAAATCAAATGTTATACTCGGTAAGCTATCGCACGCTAAACACATAAACGACACACAACATACAAGGTCCACACTGTGCTCCACATCTACACGCTGGCCACACGTCACGATAACCTAACGGTTCCAACACAGACTACGACACACCCCTAATCTGGGTCACATCGACGCGTGCTACATTCTAGATCCAATAAAAAAAATTATCTGCCCAAAATACCGTGCCGAAAATTTGTGTCAAAGATCAAAATAACAAACGGCTTTTTACAACATGATCCGAGATCTAAATCAAGTGATTTGATTACAGCTCAACGATTCTCTTGATAATCCCACAATGTAACCCTCGTTCATGCAACCGGCCATGAGTATACATCGAGATCTGATGACACTAATGACCCGACACTTTTTCCGCACCCACCCCCACTCCTCTCACCTCTTTGGCTCCCCATGGTGTCCAGGCGCAGCGGAGTGGGGCAGCAGGGGGCTGGGGCACCCCCCGTCACCCCCCCTGTCGCCGGACGGCGCCCTCAAGCTCCCCCCGTTGTTGTCCGCCGGGCCAAGGGTGCTGCGTCTCGGCATCCCCCCCCCCGGGCCCACGGCCACGGAGGGGGGGCCTGATTTTGGTGTGACCGCGGTGGCGAGAGGCTTCTTCTGAGGGAAGAGTGCCTTGGCCGCCGCAGGGTTTGTCGTTATCTGGTCACACCAGCAAAATGTTAACTAAGATCTTTTAAACAAACAAAACAACATGCAATAAACAACAAGCAACATTAATACATTACAATCACGCACATACCGCAGCACAAATAATTACAACGCAACAGAGGAAGAATAAAGGAAAGTCTAGTTGTATTGTACAGTAAAAGCGACTTGTATTCATTTCGTTGACATCAAGCTATATTCTAGCACAATACTGAGAAGTGCAATCGCAAGCCTCAAACGCCTTACCATTCTAAAATTTCTTGCGATCAGAAACTAAGAAGCTTTGGTACGCGAGGCAATGAGACTCACTTCACTGTTATTTCTGAAGACCGGACGATGCCTCTGCAACATGCGAAAATCAGATGCACGGCGACATCCAACAACTCAAAGTCAACTAAACTCAAACAAAAATTAATAAATAAAACACTAAAGCGCAACAGAAAAGCAATTGAATGAGGAAAAAAAAGAAGAATATTCTCATGAACAGTTTAGAATGGTCTGCAAATTTGTAGCACATTTCTCAGAGATAGAAATGACGAACAGAAACAAATAAAAATTAGATCTGAACGAAAGCAACAAGTCAATCAAAGAAGGACATCACTAGTGGTCTTCTGAACACAAAGACCAATTAGTGAGTTTTAAAACGCATTTCAAGTCTAAGGAACCTTATCTTCCATGCACTGACAACACATCACAATTATCCACTGTAACAGCGTCTACATTCACGTGCTGCAACATTCATTCATGCACCTGTTCCGTCAACAGAAACGTGCAACATGTACAGTCGTACACACATCAAGTAAACTTACGATTGATTTAGACACCACTTCCACGTACAAACAAGTCGTCGACGATATAAACTATAAACCCACGAGTGTAGGCTACCTCCATGGCAGGGGCAGTCAGGGGGGCATACCTCCATGGCGGGGGGTTGAGGGGGGCATACTTCCATGGCAGGGGTAGTCAGATGGACGTACCTCGATGGCGGGGTGGTGAGAGTAGCGTACCTCCATGGCGGGAGTGGTGAGGGGGGAGGCATTGACGGAGGTGCGAGAGCGCTGGCCGGCGGGCGTGGAGACGACGTCCTTGATGGGGTTGTCGAGCGCGCTGGCGGGCCGCCTGCCCTGCTGCGTCGTTGTGGGGGCCGCGCTCGTCGACACGCCTTCATCAGCAGCACTCAGCTTATATTCCCAGTCATTAATATGCTCATTGACACAAATACCCCCTGCAAGCCGGGGCACAAAGAATTGGCTTGCAGCCCAGAGTTCCCCGGGCAAGTCGTAAAAGGTGACTCAAGAAAGGGAAGCGGTCTGTGCGTGGCCCTCTGCACAGAATCTGACTGTAATAGTCTTCGTTACTACTAAACTTCGAAAACAACCAATACCGCTCGTTTACAGATATTTACTAGCAGCACAACATTTCAGGATATAACCTGTGTGATATATGCGCTAGTACCAAGCAAGCCGAAGAACACAGAATTGGTTTAATTTATTTCATGACAAGCCATTATTATCAAGGACAGAGTAGAGACAATAGCAGACTTACACCTTGAACAATCTACACTCACAACCCGCATGTGATAATGCCTTTCTTTTCGGATCAAGATCAACAAAGGCCTTATCGTCACACCTGATCTCTGCCCGGGATTGGTCGTCGGCGGAACGAATCGCTGCGTCCGGCTGCTCTGATAGGCCGGTGACTGAGAGGAGGAGCTTGGCGCTATCTCGGAGCTCATTCGTCCTGGCGCCTGGGTTGACTGTTTGAGGGACAAGTTGCTCCCAGACCTCGAGTCTCCGCTCTCGAGCTGGATAAAAGAACAAGAGGACACCGGTGACTGATGAGTGCTACCATCAAAGAAATAGAACGTACAAAACTTGACATTTCTGGTAAAAAAGAACATATGATTTCTCTTTAGATATGATCAATATCATTATATATATAATGCTGTTGCTTTAAAAAAATTATGATTATTAAAAAAATCTAGCTTCAATTCTCGCACCAAAAACTCCAAAAAGATCACACAACTACAAGCAACCATAAACACTAAACAATGACTGTGACACCGAACCTTATTGAAGATTGGTTCGCATTAAACATGAAAGATTTGAGAGGAGTGGTGGCGCACGTCAGAGTGTTTCCTGCTGAGGAGGAGGTAGGTGGCCATGATGTCGTTGTACTTCTGTGTGGCAAGCGACTCCTCTATGTCCTTGCGCACGTACCCCATATTCACCATCAGCTCTGCACACCAACCAGCGCATCAATACTCTGCGCACCAAGCAGCGCATCAATACTCTGCACACCAACCAGCGCATCAATACTCTGCGCACCAAGCAGCGCATCAATACTCTGCACACCAAGCAGTGCATCAATACTCTGCACACCAACCAGTGCAGCAATAATCTACGCACTAAGCAGCGCATCAATACTCTGTGCACCAACCAGCGCAGCAATACTCTGCACACCAACCAGCGCATCAATACACTGCGCAGTCTCGTCTCTTTTATTTCTTCATCTTTCCTTTCCAGTATGACATGTGATGTGATTCACAACGTGTGAGATGTGATTCACAACGATGACCCAGTAATCTGTACAACGAGCAACAAAAGTCAATCGTCTGTCGCAGGTGTTTGCACTCAACAGAAGGTCATTCAAGTACCGCGCACCAAACAAGGCCACAGTGCTATCATCAGAAGCAGAGATCAACTAACTAAATGCACAGGCAGCAAAACGACCCTTAACCTATTCACTGATCATTTATTTCAAATGCATTCACAAGATGACACTACATTATTACATTTTATATCTCTTCATGCAGCAAAGTAGAGTGAACTAGCAAAGTGCATAATCAAATAGTTGCGGTTACATCTAAACTGGAATCAAGTCGCAATCGGCTGGCTCCAATCGCCACTAATAAAATCCAACACAGGCAAAAAAATGAATATTGACAGTTTTACGTAAAAAATTAATTTTCAAATCCAAAATTAAAAATCTTTAATTCACAAAATGGCATGCAGCCTCAGAGAGAGAACTGAAGATCATACCGGTACTCACCAATTCGTATAGGGTCGTTGAAGTCCCTCGTGGGCTCCACGTAGGGTTTCATCTCGTCGTCCTCATAGCCGAGGTTCATCCACTTATCCTTCATGATCGCCTGCGTGCACACCAGCGGTCACGGCTCAAATAGAAGCAAAATAGTTAAGGTTAAACTTAAGACAGAAAATAAAACCATTCATATTGTGAAATTAGAAATCGAATAACTATTTGAATGACATAAGATTTTCAGTGCTCATTCATCAGAATAGTTTGTATAGTAGCATAGAACTAGAGGATAGCTGCGTCAAAAAATAAATATAGATGCGAAAAATAATGCGGCGTCGCGCCTTCGAGGAAAATATTGCTGCGTTGCGATAATAGGAAAACAGCGATGAGGAGGGTTAGGAGGATTACAAGGATCAGGATACGGTGCTACCTCGAGTGTCGCTCGCTTGCCGGGACTGAGAACGAGGAACTTCTTGAGAATGTTCTCACAGTCGGTCGACATGTAGAACGGGATGCGGTACTTGCCACGCAATACGCGCTCACGCAACTCCTGACAACAATGACGAGGGATGAGAACCGTAAACAATGGAACAAGAACGGTGAACAACAAGAAACAAGAACACTGAACAACACCTCGATCTAGAACCTCAGTGGATTTTTGTTGTTAACACGACTAATGGCATCAAGCAACTTTCAATGTACAACGAATCGACAGACTGAGCACTCAATATCGCACTACTGCTCATCTACACTAGCTACTGTGCTCTAACTCACTCATGTACAGTCGCACACAGGATGCACTGTCTAATGCACACAACACATGACACACCATGAGCTTGCATAGCACATACAAGATGCAACGTACCTTGGGTTTGTATAGCGTATACAGGAAGTGATGTACCTTGAGTTTGCATAGCGCATACAGGATGCGACGTACCTTGAGATTCTGTCCGTCAAAGGGGAGGGAGCCGCTGACTAGAGTGTAGAGGATGACGCCCAGACTCCAGACATCAACCTCAGGGCCATCGTACTTCTTACCTGCACACAGCACCACACACACATATTCAGTCATGACAATGGTAGCGATACTGAGAGCAGGGTAGTGCAATAATGCAGCACAATGCCTGAATGCACCATAGTAGTGGCCATGAAGGCAACAGCAGCTGTTCCGGGTATGCCGCGGCAGGAGAGACAAGGAAGTTGCTCAAATCTCAAAATTAGCTCCAGAGACAGTAGTCAGGCAATATCGTAGCAGCAAGACAAGGGAAGTAGCTTCAACCTTGCAATAGCTCCAGAGAAAGTAGCTTCAGAGCTCTATGCCACAGCAGAAAAACCAGGGACGCAGCTCTCACCTTGGAAGAGCTCCGGTGCGGCGTACGGCGGACTGCCACAGAAAGTGTCAAGCTTGGTGCCCAGTGTGAACTCATTGCTGAAGCCAAAGTCGGCAATCTTGATGTTCATGTCCCGGTCCAACAAAAGGTTCTCCGCCTAATCACACACAACCACTTTCTTCTAAACACAAGATTTTAACCTTGCTTTATCCAACAGAGGAGACTTGTTCTTTAAGAACCGTGTGTAGTAACAAAGACTATTACAGTTCGATTCTGTGCAAGAGAACCGATAGAAAAACACTCTCCCGTCTTTAGTCGCCTATGACAACTTGCCCGGGGAGCTCTGGGCTGCAAGCCTATTCTTTGTTTGTCAGCTTGCGGGGGGATGAAATCATGCAACACTTCAGTCATAAATTCAGAAATGTAGAAAATCCATACCACACTCCACACCAAATCAATGCAAAAATAAAATCTATACACAATCATCCAAGGATGAATAGAAATCCCAAACCATCTCTAGAATTTACAATATTATCTTAAAAAATGCCTCCAAAGCAAAAATTTACTGACAATGCTAGTAAAAAAACAACGAAGCTGTCCGTCGAGCCCAGCAGTAACTTGCAGGAAGTGACAAGTAGGAAAGGAAAAAGCTAAATAATTCGGCTTAAGAAAAGCAAGCGCAGAAAGAATCTAATTCGGTTTAAAAAAAAGCAAGAATAAAGAATCTACCTTCAAGTCTCTGTGCACGATGTGCTTCTGATGACAGTACTGAACGGACGACACAATCTGCGCCACACACACAACGCAGTTGTATTTAAGCGCAGACCACGTACTAGCGTCTTCTTGAAATAGCATTCAAGGCCCATTGTGTGAGACAACTGAGGGCCTGGAGAACAGAGGCGATTCATCCGAGCAAGCCATCGTCTGGCACTAGGAAATGACCGCAACCCACTGCTATCATTGGTTTCTTACAATTAAAAGTCTGCTTCAACGAGTTCTATTAAACCAAACAAAAATTCAATGAGTTTAATGTCTGCGACACTCTAGGACGTCATAGCCCCACTCGCTGTGGGCAGCCATCAGTTGATGAACTGATGGAAGGCCTAACCCTAAGTCTCCGCGAGTTAGCACCTGCGACAGTTGGTCAACCTGTATAGTATTCGTGTCGAGGAGCACCACTGTTAATTGTATACGTCCGATATACTTGAAAAAAAGAAGAAATGAGAGGTGTTAGTAACCTGTCGAAACTTGGCCCTCGCTTCTTTCTCCTTCATGCGCCCATGCGCGACCAGGTAGTCAAACACCTCACCTGCAAACACACATGCATAAAAGCACAATCATCCCTGCATGCACCCATGCTCGACCAGGTAGTCAAACACCTCACCTGTACACATGTCAAGTGCGTCCTTCAACACGCATTCTTTATTGTCGATTTTAATGGAGTACGGAATGGCCAAACGGCTAGAGGAATATTAAAGGAAACCAGTAACAAAGTTATTAATAATAATTATTAAGTCAAACTAATAAATAGCCTATGCAAATATAAACATTTACAACACTTCATTTCTTGCTAAAACGATGCCATCGACGCCTTTTTGAAAGTGCAATTTAAACTAATAAAAGTTTAAAACAAAAAGATGGTAACGAACCGCCGCTGGCATACTCCATGACCAAGTAGAGAGTCTTCTCCGTCTCTATCACCTCATATAACTTGACTGTGACACACACACAGACAACGTGCAAAGAATGTGACACACACACAGACAACGTGTAAAGAATGTGACACATACACAGACAACGTGCAAAGAATGTGACACACACACAGACAACGTGTAAAGAATGTGACACACCAGGTCTTCTTGGACAACCTTGTAATGCATGTACATCATCATCAGCAGATCTTGTCAACGAATCTCAGATACATTCAAAACAATTGGAATTAAATAGTCAATGCAAATGAATACAGCGCATCACAGCTTCATCACACCGCTCATGAATACCACTCATACACTTCGGAAGAGCTGGAAGAGAATCAAGTCCAGCAGGAAATAAGCGGAAGCAGAAATGAATCAGACAATCGAGTCAAAGTTAAATAGAATGTCTCTCGAAAGCAACTTAAACAAGAAATAAAGAAGGAAAGTGTGAAGAAATTACCAATGTTGGGGTGATCGATGCACTTCATGATGCGCACTTCTCGGAAGAGCTGCACACAGAGCAGAGACAGAGCATCAATGCATGTGGAGCGGCGCAACGCAACCATATTGGAATACATAAATGCCAAATAAACTATAACAAATAATTATTTTTTAAACACCTGATGCTAATTTCCAGCTGTTCTTATTCGCGCACTATCTAGTCTCACAGCCTTAGATCACAGATCACGACCTTTCACACCGTCACGTATGATCTAAGTGTATTTTATAAATATTCCTAACTGTTCATTTGTCTATATATCGTAAAGATTTAATATAGCTTCAACAGACCCGACAGTATGATAATTAAGGCACACAGTTAAGTTATATTGACTGATACTATAGCTCAATTCTGAGCTAAATATAGAAAGGAATTAGACAAAATGTAGAACCTTTTGGAGGCTTGAGGGATTCAGCTGAGTCTTGTCGATGATTTTGATGGCAACCTACAACACCAACAAGACTTAGGGATAATTGCATTTATAACGCAACAGTAAGGATCGATGCGCATTGTACAACTACAATGCGCACATCCTATGCACAGAATAAGCATTCATATGATAAATGACAGCCAGCCAATGACATGACAGACACGATAAAATATGTACAATAATATACAAATAATAATTTTGCACGTAAATTTCTGCATAATAATCAAGACCAAGTTATGTGGCTGCCTAGGTTATGTTATGCCTAGGTTGAACTGTGACATTCATGACAAAAATTGTTGAGCAAAGCAAAGACCTTCAGAATGCAAAAAACCACCGCCGTGCAGTCTGCAGTCGAAAACTGAAGAGTAATTACAGGCTCACAACTTAGCGCCGCTGTCCCCGGTCCACTTAGCCGGCGGCAATAGCTCCAGGGCCCCAGCGAGCGATAAAGCACAGCGAGTGATGAATCAAAACCCCCCCCGGGGGGCGGGGACCCGGGGGGGGGGAGGCTAGGAAGATCTGAGGGTCGGGTGGAGCCAAAATTCAGAAGAAGAATGAACTAGTTTCTGGAAGCGCCACGCTATTACACAACTTTGCTTATAACGTGTATCTTTTATTCACACAACAAGTGCATCAATTATTACAACGACTGAGTCCATTCTAGGGATAAACCCTCTCAATGACACAATTCTCGTTCGTATGCACTCTTCACATACTTTCATACATTAATATTGCATAAATCCCATCAGCATTGTACAGTATTTCCAACACACAGAATGCATGTCATGTCTGAAAAGCTCTGCTGAAAAGCAACCTGTAACAAATATCCACAAGTTCCACAACTTCTCAAGGATAATTGACCCAGTCTCTTCTGTCAGTGACTGAGTCGCCGGTCGTAGTAGGCCAGGGGGGAGGTGCAGGTGGCATTAAGGGCAGAGGGAGGTGGTAGGCAGCAGGAGGTGGGGGGGGGATGGGGGGCAATGATGCAAGATCTACGACAGACAGTCGCTGGACAATAGACAGTTTGCTCTGTGAGACGCTCAAGGACCCATACACGCTCCACGGCTGCCCTCCCCCCCCCCCCCTCCTGAGGACATCCTGCCATTCAGGACCGGAAGCGCGCTCTCTGGTCTGTTAACCTGCCCCATACCCCTCCCCTCCCTGCGCTACTTCGTCTGTTACAGTGCCCCACACCCAACCCCTCCCAGCGCTATATTTAGTCTGTTACCCTGCCCCACACCCGGCCTCTCCCAGCGCTATTTAGTCTGTTATCATGCCCCACACAAAGATGTTTGTTTTTGTTTGTTTTTGTATTTAGGGACCGTGTGTAGCACACAAGGGCTATGTACAGTCCGGTTCTGTGCAAGGAAGCCTGAACAGAACCGCTCCGCCTTGTTTAGTAGCCTTTTATGACTCGTCCGGGGAGCTCTGAGCCGCAAGTCAATTCTTAGTTTCCCGACCTGCAAGGGGCGCCCCACATGAAGAGAGCATCAGTAAGGTTCTCTAGCCATACACTCAACGCACCCCATGTCTTCTTTTAAACAAGTTCTCTAGCATAATATGCAACACACCCCACGGCTTGTTTCAAGCAGCGCCACCAAAACGACATCCAGATACCACAGGCAGCAATCGGTCCATGTTCATCAAGAAAGAGAAGCGGACAAAAGCATACGCGCCGCTCAGAAGACAGAGACGAATTGGAGAGGCAACTAAATATCTGATTCACAGGACACTGCCACCGCGGATGCGCCACAATTAGGCCGTGCGCACCAGCGCCGCAGCGGCAGACTTCAATTATTCATATCGGGGACCGCCTGGAGGGAACGGAGCGCTTATATAACACTCTGCCGCACAGAGCCATGCAAGGCTTCTGACAAGCCTGTGTGGTCTAGTGGTATCATCACTGGACTGCCGTGCTAGAGGTTCGAGGTTCGATCTCCGCTCTAGTGGGGAAATTCAATTTCTCGGCTTGTAAAAGTCTTCCAACCACAGCTGGACTATAAACGCGTCTGGTGTCGTTGGTAGCGAAATCGGCTGCCAGCGGCGAGCGGTGGATGGAAATCCCTTTGGCATCGCTCTCAGACAAATACGCTGACAAGATACACACACGAGACGCGTACCATCTATGTTATGAGCTGCGTCTATAAACAACTGGAATAACAACAACAACAAGCCATGCAGCGCGACTGAAGACATTTGAGCTAGAGGGGGCTGGAGTACTCTAGCTTCATGTTTCAGCTGAGGAGGCAAAGATATTTGGCTTCACGTTTGAGCACCGAGCGCTTAAAGGATAAAATGAAATTAGCATGGTTTTAAATCACACATCGCTACTTAAGAAAGGGTTTGCATAAATATATGGAATTTTTTTTTTATTGGAGATCATTTATTGTTGATATTTGCAAAATGACTTGAGTATAAACTAAGCAATCATGCTGCACTCAAACTAAATACTATTCTGTCAGCTCTGCACTCTTGTAAGATTTGATAGGTCAAAGGATCATCCACTTGAGTTATTATATGCAAACAAAAATCACTGGCAGCACAGATCAGTTTCCACCACATATTGCTCAGATAAGTACACCGCTGTACAATATGACGTTAAGTAGGTACCGGTACATTAACTGTTAAATAGATCGATTAATTAGATAAACCAAATCTCCATAGCCATACAGAAGTCAGAGCTTGTCTTACATCGGCAGGGAGAAGTGTGCAGTGCACTACCGTGCACACATATACATGTAATGAGGGCCTTGTAGCGAGAGCTAAGATATGCAAGCCCCTGAGACACGCGGCAATTAGCAGAGTGCGCCGCGCAGAGCAGCCAGGCTACACGCAACCAGGAGGCTCTTAGCGCCTGCACGGCGGGGAGATCTGGGGCCCTCGTGCGGGGATACCTGCATGTAATGTAGTCTGATACTGTCAGCAGGGCAGCCTAATGAAGTGGGAATGTACCAGGTAGGGGGGGGAGGGGGGGTAGGATGTGATGTGATGAGTGCAGGAGTAGATAAGCACAGATAGTGAAACGCCTTTAACTGTAAAGAGCTTGTGGTGGGATTTGGTATTATACCCCATATTTCAGGAGGGAATTAATAAATAAATATCATACAAACCGCACAGAGTGAAGGGATATTTGACCTAACATCATCTCAATAAGAAGGTCATACCATAATCAAGTTTAATAATCATAGTTGGCACAACTCAGTTTCAAGTTACAGAGCAAAGGTCACCTTGCAGTATACATTTCACAACACTACATTTTACAATAGAACAATTCTGCAAGGACATGTCAAAAATATTTATAGTTCATGCTAATACTTGCTGTCTTGCAACTGAAGTAAATGTAAGAAATGATGCAAGACATGACTGTAAGAAATGCCGAGCAATTCTATTTAAAAATATAAAGGTCCACAGTGTTGATACACTTCCATCATGCATCATGCTGGTCGCCAGTGTGAAGCTTCACAAAGCTGCAACAAAACGTCACCTCTAGCTCCAGCTGCTCGTAACGCTGATTTCATCAATGAGCATACTGTTTCAAACACTGCAATCTACCGACTACCAAGTACTAGAAAACACATAAACGACAAACGAGGAACGCCGCCGCGCTGAGGCGATACTTATTGACAGCCTATATCAGCCTGCAACAGTTTTGAACAGCAAAAGCACACTGCAATATGTTCAGCAAGCACTCAATCATCATCCACTCAAGTAGCATTGATAGCAAGATATCCAGGTGATCCAAGGCTACCAGGATAGACTCAAATGTGCTATAAAATCGCACTTCACCAGCACAGGGCTCCAGTAATTTTAACTAGCGCTGACAAATATTTCATAATGTTGGATTCCGATGCAACATACAAGCATCAATCGTTATGTCTTCGTTTAATTAAATTAATAATTATTGACCTAAAATCAAAATCCGGCCATCAGCGCGTCAAGATCAGAGATCAAGAATGGAGTCAAGGAGTATCACACTGCTAATGAAACAAGCGCAGCCACACAGCCATACACTTAACACTGAAATGCCAGTTAATTGTGCCTAGAATGATAAATATTTTAAATTTTAATCTCTATAGTAGTATTAGCATGTATTAGAGGAAGATCAGATAGCTAAGTGTGTCCTCGAAGCTGAAGCTAGGCAGCTAGGAAGCGGCCCATGAATAAGTATCAGTATAACACACAAGTTCAAAATCCTGCACTCCCACATACACTCATCACTCATCCCCATTACAAGGCCAAGCTGCCTGATCAACGACTGCACTCCTGCCGCTGAGGACATATTGTTTATACAGCCTCCACTACAGACACCCTCCCGGCCTGCCAGGTCTGTCTGATAGCAAACGTATCTCATGACTCATGAAAGCACTGTGACCATTCAACTCTTGATCGGTGGTGGAGCGTGGGTGGTGTGAAAATAATGTGAAAGAAAAGTATAAGGGAAGAAATGGATGAGTGCAACTCACTTGAAATAGAGAATGAATATCTGATACTCATTGTTGGCTGGAAAACTGGATAAGTTACGCATGACTAGCACCACAGGCCTACAACTGGATCAACAAACCTGCTGTAAATAAATCACCCGCTATATCCATACGCTACAATGCCAGATGACAAAATTTACGGGAAAAAATGCTAAAGAACCAAGAAGAAGACGGACCTGTCGGCCGGTGGGCAGGTGCTTGGCGAGCTTGACCTTGGCAAAGTTGCCCTTGCCGATGGTCTTGATGAGCCGATACTTGCCAATGTGAGGCTCGTCTGACCCGCGACTGACAGGGGAGTTGATCCGCGCATTGGCGTTGTCGTCTGTCACCTGACGGTCAAATACATAGCACACTCTTAAAACATCTCAACTCATCAACAAACATATTAATTCAGCAATACACACAAAACACTGTACAGTATATCAGTCATCCTGCTCCAAGTAAGGATCACATCATGGTTACATGAAATCACATGAAAATATGTAAAAATTCACTGCGTGTAGACTTTCTATAGAATATGGCCCAGTATGGGAGATTATAAAAAACCTATAATTTTATCAAACTGTCATTTTAAATCAATTTGACTGCAACAAGATGGCACGTAGCAAAACCTCTTTGACATATAAAAATATATACAATAGGCAAGAGCACTGGCTATAGGCATAGCGAAACTAATTAAGCATTTAGGCCATTACACAAAAAACAACCTTTCAGCTATAGTTTTAAAACATACCACATGCCCATTGAAGTATGTTCAGCATGGACCTTCTAATCAAATTTATATTAAAACTTATTCAACTCAACTACAAGTGCACCACATTTTACTAAAATCGGAGGTCATGATGGATGATTCAAATTGATCACAAATCACATTTAACATGGGATGACTCATATCTGGTCAAAAATCCCAGAGGAATATGTCTGACCTTGCTGACCCCGTGTCGCACGGACGTTGTATGATCCGTCTTGACCGACTCAAAGACCGGCTGCAGCGGGGTCCTCGCACTCATGGCTCACACAGGGGGCGAGGGAAGGGGTGGGGGGTGATCTCCTAAGGGCCTAACTGACCCGCTGAACTATTATAAGACAAATCTCAACGATCACTGGGGTAGGCTACAATCCGTGCTAGCAGTCCATCACGCTCCTAACCATATAACCTGATATTCGTAATATCAGGATCAAACTCATATTACGCACCAATTTCGTTCCTAGCGGATAACATTAGTCTCGCCGTACAGCCAGTTCTGACCTCACCAGCGGTACTATAAGGTCAAGCCGGCCTGTATATGTACTGAAGGCTTGTTAGCTATGTCATTGCAGCAGTCATAGCTAACTAATAACAACAATTTGTTCCTTATTCTGCCACGGCGATATTATATTCAAAGATCGCAGTAATCCGGAGAGAGGAAGGGCCGACCCTCACTAGGGCACACACAGAGGCAGATTGCCCGGATCTTATTGTCCCGGCTTGCACATAATAGCCCTAGTATTGTAACGCAGGCGTTTTCCGTATCGTAGACGCGTAAATTCATCGACAGAGCGGCGCTTCTTTCGCTCCTGGAGTAGGAGCCAAGTAGATAAAAGGATAGCGCGGCGAGAATTAGGAGAATTAGAGGCACAACATGATTTTACACATGAAAAATCTTCATGTTAAACGCGAGCTATTAATAGCAACATCCAAGATGGAGGCGCTATTAGGTGCAGTCCCTAGACTGATAGCGATAGTTGTCTTTGGTATTGAAATTAGTGTAATAACAACAATAATAGGCCTACGGGGAATATCGTTGTCATTATCATGTTTGCAATGTAAGGCTTCTTATTATATCTTAGGCACAAAATAATCGTCCTTTCTACTACTACATATTTTGCATCATGGGTCTAAATTTGCCTTTTCTCATGCAGTAGCTTTTGTTATGTAGCATATATGGCTTTAAAGCCTATTTTGAACTCTAAATTCAATCCTGTTGACTGGTTGTGCAAGTTTGAGTTCTTTTTGATGGCCAACCTATAGGCCTACTGTAAATTATGATAAAAAATGCAATCAAAGGTTGATACGGGGCACAGCCACTTCATTTGTAAAAAATAATTATCGAATACTTAACCATGATCGAATACGACCATGAGAATGAAAGCTTAGTTAAAATACGTTGATGACCATTGAACTGTTATATATAAATGACTCAACATTTATAAAACAACGCTAAGAATAAATTTACATTGTTTGATTGAAATAGAAACCCATTGTCAAACAAATAGTGTATCTCTTTTATAATTATGCCGCTTCAGCAAGAAAGTAGGGGCCTAACACGCAACTAACAAATTGCGAATAACTATTGGCTTCATTATCTATCATTATGACTCATGGTAGCCTGTAAAGAAACTTCTCACACTATGTTTAAGTGCAGCTCTAACACAACATACCATACTTAACATGATCACAACAGTACAAAACAAAACCATTGGTGCCAATTCCAAATATTTTAAAGAGGCCTCCCAAATAAATCAAAAATAAATTATTTCTTTCACTTGACACAGCAAGGCTAACTATTTTCATATATAAAAGTTTGATTCAGCTATATTTTAAAGTTGCAAAGTCGAAAAGTGCATTTTAACTAAAATATCCGTTAAGGGGCTCATGACAGCCTATGAAACTAAACTCACGACACAAGGATGGTCCAGGCTTCCCTTGGCCGCGCGACCCGACCCTGTCAGCTATATAAAATTTATCGAGACTAGTTATCAATAAACTGATATGATAACCACTCGCAATAAAAAACACGACTTAAACGCTCTCAACGACTAAGTACACGTACTATTACCCACTAGTTGAAAAATTCACGCTGCCGGCAGTCTAATACTGAATCGTATTAAAATCTGAATGCAGAAAAGCAAAGCCTGCAAGAATAGAGAGGAAAAGTTCTACTGTACAATAACGAATTGCTTAGTCTCTTCTATCCTTCAAGCATCTCCTAAGCCTGTCACTGGGTCATCAGCACATATAGGCCCAACAATGCTGGCCTAACACAGGCCTAACGACGCCGGACTTAGAAGTAATGGGCTATGAGGCGTTTCACACAATTACTATGTGCGCCATGGAATACTAGCCTAATAGTAAAATGCTTAAACTTTTCAATATACCCATCTACATGCACACTCAAGCCCGATATTACAAGCTCCCAAAATGGTGCCTGGAGACAAGGTCATAATTATCATTAGACTGGAATGGTGGCGGGAATAGCCTACATAAATTATAACGACACACGAAGTCAACATTGCATGTCTTGAAGGCATACGACCCCTATCTTACAATCTATTTTACACTTACACTTGTTTTAATTAAAGTACGAAGATCGAAGATCGGCCAATTCGCTTTAAGATTATTTTTGCTTCGTTGCAAAATGGCTCGTTTTCAGTCGCACGTTTTAAAATAATCTCACATTATATATTAAATTGATTATTTAGCAACTTAACCGACAGCCTTTTGTGAAGTAGCTTCACTTCGATAGCTCCCTGATAGCGGATTGTTTGATGAAATAATAAGATATTGCCAGAGTGCACTCAAGCCAGAGGCAGAGTAAACCACATTTGATTGATTGATCCACATTTGGATGCACGACAAAACGCCGCGCAGTAATCCTCAGCAGGAGTTGCACAAGAACCTGACAAAACCGCGCATTATTGATACAAGCTTGCGCCTTCATTGAGACACACAACAGCACTGACACTGCTTGAGCCAAGACGAGAAAAGAACCAAGTCGTGAATGAACATGACATCACCAGGTCCTCTCGACCAAAAAACTTCAAAGATCCTGAATATATTAGCGTCTTCAAAACCCTCAGCCAGGTCGCAAAGTTGGTCTCGTATCTTGCACTTTGATTCATATTAATTTTCTTCATCTCCAGTTAAAGCCAAATATTGCCCAGTCAATATAAGCCATTGCCTTGGAGCGGATACAAATGGCATCGCTGACGTGATTGGTTTCTTTCAGGACATTAATACTTCAAACTCCTTCAATAATATTTCAACGTCGTATCTGGTTACGACAAGCTCACATTATATCCCTATGCCACCAACGCTCCACAGTCCAACAATGCCTTCGCTTGCTCGGAAAGATTTCAAATTGTGCAAACTTCATGATCGCTTTCAACCAAACCACATTCGCCTCGTTTCTTCTCACCATCCCCAACACTTCCAAATTGAAAACAGAACTGCTTCTCTAAGATTTGAGACATTATTCTGAATGCCCCAAACGCCGTATGGATCTACGAAAACATTGCATCGCAATAGATGGTACCACCAATCTAAACTCCCTGCTACATTCACATATCGTCCGTCTACAATCATGCATCCCTCTAACCGCACGGTGCTAAAACACCAAAGAACCTCGTCAAGCCGCCGTTACTCGACACCCAATCAGATCAATATCGCTGTCCCGCCCGGATAATCCCGCGACGCTACTCTGCATCACCGGCTTCGGCAGACTAGTCTGCTTCACCATCCTCTTCACCGACCCCCCCCTCGACGCCCCCTCCTCCCCTCCCGTCGTCGCCGCCCCCCCCGCTCCTCCCCCCACCCCTTCCGTGGAAATGTTTTCTGCCGAGCGGCTCTTGGTGCTCGCGCGCCGTGAGTCCCCGTTGAACTCCTGCAGGACGAGTGCCATGTTGGTGTATGAACCGTTCGCCTGCTCCACCAGCAGCGGGGGCGCCGGGGGGTTCCTTCGAACATTCGCCCCGCCTCCAAAGTTACCCCCCCCGCCTCCCATGAGCGCAGCGACGTCCACAGAGGCGGAGCTCTCCATGGAGATGGGGCGGTGGCCCCCCGCGGCCCCCGCGGCGTAGTGCGAGCGGCTGGAGCGACTCGAGCGCAGGGACTGGAAGCTCTGCACGCTCCGCCGCTCGTCTATGTCCTCGAGAACGTTCCGGAACGCGCGCGCCACGCGCAGCTGCACCGAGCAGCAATAAATAGAACACTGTACAAGGCATCAAATGGAATACAGAGTGAGTCCAAAAAAAATAACCCCCTAGCGAAAGCACGATAACTCAGTCAAAAATTAATATTTTTGTTTCATATTTGCAAGGATTG
>JAQIWG010002677.1:0-19720 GCA_034695025.1 Chamaedrilus cognettii | reverse complement strand
TTTCCTAAGAATATCTTGAGACAATCTTAAGACTAAGATTGTCATAAGATCGCTTCCTGAATGAGGCCCCAGTTGCTCAATCGAGTTATTTGATTTGAAATAATCACAGAACAAAATGACGTCACGACCCAATCAGATCGCACAAATTAGATCTGAGATATTCAAATAACTCACTATTATTGGCGGTTCTAAAACAGATCTGAGATTATTCAAATAACTCTCAATTGAACAATTGGCCCTAGATTGTAAGCGAAGAAAAGAAAAAGAAAAAAAACAACCAAAAAAACAACCAAAGAATGCAGGATTTGCGTTGAACGGAATGCTCTAAAAAGTGATTTGCGCTTTGAATTAGGTATTGGGTACTTATCGGGTGACGTCATCAATTCAAGTTGTACTGCTACTGGATAGCATGAACCCTCATGATTGGTCACTGCCATAAATTGAATCTCATCGCACCCAATCAGGGCACAGAAAGATCTATCTTGAATTGATTTTACGCCATGTGCTTGGCTGACGAGATTTAATCTAGAATCAGATCCGGACGCTGGCTTGAAAAACTCAGTCTAAGTAAAGGGAATCCAACTGGTTGCAAAAGTACTTCCAAGCCACGATAAACTTCAACAAGCATCAATTCAAGATTTTTGAAACCAATGACCACCATACGACAAGTGAATCTATCTCTTAGTTTGGTGATTTTGAAAATATGCATTAGCAAGATGGCGCTATTTTCTAATTTTTTAGAGGTTTGCTGGTCAAAAATTGGCGATTTCTCAACTCAGCCGCAAGTACAAAAAATCAATTACTGCATAAAAAAAGGATATGAATTAGAACTGTTCCAACGACTGGCAAAGCTCCAAAGATATAAAAATTGGAATTATGCAAGGCAATGCAATGCAAGCATCCACAGTCACACACGTTCCATTGTTTGCTTTCCAAGAAATTGTTTTCTCCCGAGACGACACAAATATTACTTATCCCCTAGCCTCAAGTGGTTCACTGTTTGAGCACAGCTGCCAAAAACTGCCATATGCAGTATGAATAGTTGAATATATAGTAGCAAGACTAAACACAAAAATGGTGGATTTCTTTTAAAAATCACCCGAGACAAATTGTAGCTAAAACATGCGATTGTCCGAAGCAACTCTTTATATAGGACAAGAGCCAAGGTAGAGAGGATTTCAAGCTAATCTCATGTACTCTTAATTCTATGCTAGCTTCATTTATGAAGCACTTTTTCAGCAGCTATATACTGAGCAAGATGTATACAAGTTAAGCAAATACGCAATTCAAAATGCAAATTTATAAAAAATTCATGCAGAAAATAGGTACTGGAGCTCAAATTTCTAGCCACGTTCCCAGCACCGTAAGGTTAAATTTAGCTGCGTTTAACACAGCTGGCACCAGCTTCTAATTTGCTTAATGTCAATGTTGCAAAAATGTCTGCTCTCAAATTCCGACTTAAAACGGGCTAAGCATCAGATGGGCTAAGCATCAGATATACCGCACCATTATAATCATTTCTCAGGCCACCAATAGCCTAGCCTAAATCAAATTGCATTGCAATTGCCATCATCGCTGTCTGTCTAGTTTTGTTCAAACCTTACTAGTACAGGGAAGAAAAAGAAAACGTCACTTATAGTTTGCCAGAATTACGGCAACCTCTCTGTGGGAACCATGTCAGAGAGTCATCAAACAGCCAATTGGAGTCCAAAGAAATGGGGCAACCAATGGAAACAGAGAGAAACGGGTCATCTCCTTCTTAAACAAAATTACCCTGCAAAAGCTATTAGAAGTTCCGTAAGAAGAAAGTTGCGCGAAAGAAATGAAATTTTGACTACACGCACTATTGAGCTAAATTTAGGCACTAGCAAGATGGCTGTCACATGGCTAAATATAGCAACGGCATAAAATAACGGTATGCGATATATTATACAAGTATGCCAATAGCAAAATGCATGCAACTGAAATCTGATCTGTCATAATATCTAATATATAAAAGCTTCACCTCTTCATATATATTCTCCATATATATCCACACGCAAGTAATATAAAACGCATCATACGCTATATATACACTAGCATATACAAGCATTACGCAATATACGTACGGTGTACGTGTCTAAGATATGCCATGGCTGCACTCGCGGCGATTGTACTGTGTTCTTTCATCACACAGAGATACAAATAAAGACACTTTAAAACATACAATAACAAGGACAATAACAAATACACGGAGACATAAACACAACCAACAGTTGGACACAATTCAAAGCCAAAATTTCTTGATTAAAAAATACTTTAGATTGAATGCCGGGGACCTGTCATGTGGTATACGACTAAAGTAGATCCAGCCAGGTTTTTCACCCCTATTTGAACATTTAAAATATACGAACATTTTTTCAAATGCATCAAAAAGATGTCGCCATTGATTTTTATTACATATGAATCACAAAAATGCTGCAAAGCCTACTAGGGGTTGATGACCTATAAATTTTGTCAACTTAACAGACCTTTACACTAGATCAAATTTACAATAGTTACACAAAACAATTTGCAAAAACACTCCAGCATACCAATTCTGGGTAGCTGCAGCACACACTTGTCTAGGCTATATTTCTTCGGTTCCAAAATTTCAATGCGCGTTGGCTATATTTTTCAGTTTCTAGATTTCAACCGAAACTTACGTACTATGCAATTCTGAAAAAATTAACTTAGACTATTGTAGTTTATTATTTATTATTTATTTTATTTAGTTATTTATATTAACAGTTTACTACAAACAGCTGATCGTTTTCCATATTAGCCATATTGATAAGCATTTAATTTAATTTAATCCAATGAATCAGTTTTCTTTTATTACAAAGCTGCCCATGTTCGCTGACCACACTACATCTGCTTAAGGCGTTCTAAAATTTTTAATTTCATTAATTTTCCATTAAGCTGAGCGTTCCACAATTCAATTCATATAAATTATATTCTACATCCTGCATTCCCGCATTCTGTATCCTGCATTTAACAAATTTTCAATCCAAAAAATTAATAAAATTTACCTTTAAGTCAAGCGTTCTACAATTCAATTCTATATATTCTAGAGGCATCCCGCATTTAAAAAAATTATCAATCCAATAAATTTTCCTTTAAGTTAGCTTTTCACCATTCAATTCATATACAATCTACAGGTATCCAACAACACCGGCCAAAAACCACACAACCAAACCGCAAACCGACGCTCTAGCACGCGCGACAAGCGTCCCAAATAAGTTGAATATACCTCAAATCGTTCACGGGTCAAAGGTGAAAATATTGAGCCGGACTGGGAATTAGGAGAAAGCCGTTTTGGACAGCCGCAGCCAACAAGGGGGAACATACACTCGAACCACATCAAACCGGGCGGAGATCGGCAGATATTGGTGGACAAATAGAAAGAGATTGTCAAAGGCAGACGGTAGGATGACTTATAGACCGCAGGCAGGCGTGACGGGTATAACTAACCCTGTGTCAGTTTTGTATGGCGCGTAAGCAAAAGCACCCACGCGTCTAGCAGTGTCCTTCATGACTATGCTAGGTACATAATGATACATCAAACAGTCGTAATTACGCGTCTGAAATCTGATGAATTGAAGGTCAGCTATGACCCAAATATTTAAAAAATCTTTGCTGATCTGAATAGTCTAAAAAGCTGTGGCTGCTTTAGGTCCCATGCTGCGATACTTACATTTTTCTATCAATCAGCATGTCTGAGACGATAGAAAGTAGTCAATTCAAGAACTACATATAATACAAATATGTGGTAAAAAATAGCTATTTTGTTGCGGATTCTGTTACAAAGCTCTATGACATTCGTTAATTTCTATATTTTATTTGTATTTAGTTTTCAGATCTGTTATACAATTTTCGAATGCTATTTATTTTTACATCAAGTTAAATTGCTGCAAAAGTGACGTGCATTGAAACGATTGACTTGCCATTTTTTAATTTGACTTGCCATTTAAATATTTTTAATTAGTCATCATTAGATAATAATTGAAGATCAGAGCTATCTGTGCAAAGAGAAATTATTCACCATGGAGAACTAATAAAACAAGAAGGAAAAGAAGAAAAAGAGAATGGCGAAATTTTGTAACACATATATAAACCACTTCAACTCTAAGCAGGTGAACAATCTATGTATTCAAAAGCCTGACCTGGGCTGACCTTAACAAAGAGGGGTTAAGTCAGTTCTAAGTCAGAAACACTTACAAGGGGGAGCATATACCGTAGTCCAAAAGAGGAAATGCGCTGGAGGAGGGATGGGGGACGGAGGGCAGGAGGGGGGCGAGTGTTTGACAATCACCATTAGTTACGCAGCAAAAAGGATTTGTTTAAAACCCAACCTCAACCACAAACCCAAACACTAACCTAAACCCTCAAACTAACCCTAAAACTAACCCCAAACTAAACCCTAGCCTAATCCATACCCTAATCCTAACCCAAACACTTTACAAAACACAAACATCACATTCCCCTAGATTAACCCCCTCTCTTCGTTAGGCATAATTTTTTGCTGCACGTTTAACCGGGACTGGGTTTGACCCATAAACCACGGCTTTCAATGTAGAATATATGCCCAGGGACCAAGCTAGAAATGCACAAAGAGGCCTGACAGAGCTTTCAAATGTCTGACCGCAGAGCAAACAGAGTCTATCCATCATAACCTGTCAATCATGCATAGCAGTATCATGCACCAGACTAGAGGGGCATACGGTTGCACTTGACAGAAAGGAATAACTGGCACACCACAGCGTGGTTATGATCGAAAAGGCAGCCAAGCATGGTTCACCTGTAGCATACACAGTTATGCTCCGAAGTATGCTACACGCTAGCAAATATAGCTATCGTGTATTGAATAGCACTGCTACACGCTAGCAAATGTAGCTAGCGTATATTAAATAGCACTGCTACAAGCTAGCAAATGTAGCTAGCGTATATTGAATAGCACTGCTACACGCTAGCAAATGTAGCTAGCGTATATTGAATAGCACTGCTACAAGCTAGCAAATGTAGCTAGCGTATATTGAATAGCACTGCTACACGCTAGCAAATATATCTAGCGTATATTGAACAGCACTGCCACACGCTAGCAAATATAGACCGCACAGCTGTGGGTTCCAATATATCATGTCAGAGCAAACTGTCAAAAGCATTCAGATGATATTCATTTCAACCAAAGGACTTGCTAGAATTCGAATGTAAAATTGACTTGAGTCTTATAAGCGTTCTATATAGGGGATTTATTGCTAGTCATCATTTCATCATGTCAGATACTGAGATCAGCTCTAGCCGCTGTAAAATATGAAACCATTGTATAATACGAAACCCTGACTAACTACAGATTTGCAGTTCATTCATCACATATCGCTCTCGCTATAAATTCAAACGTTTCGTAAAGTAATAAACCCATACGGGACTAAGAAAGTGATGCAAAAATATGGAAACTAATTTCATCACTTGCGATCTAAATTACAAACCAAATTTTTTGAACTTGACAAAAACAATCCAAAAAATTTATCCTCATGTTCTACATCGGAACCTGATGAATGAAAGTGCATTAAAAATTGACTCTGTGAACTTTATTAAGAAACAGTGTGAACACTGCAACAGGAGGGTTTAAAACAGTCATTTTGTGCAACAAAGAAAACCAAAAAATAGCTTTATGCTAAAATCACAACGCTACAACCCACAGTGCATCAGAGAGCGATGCAAAACTCAATGACAAACAACTACAAGGACTCGTTACGAGTTCGTTTTGTATAAAAAAATTGGATTGAAAACGCCCCGTGGGCCTCCGTCGTCGCAATGCACCAGTATCTGTATACAAGTGAACTGCCTTCTGGTTCCTTTGTTTTCTTTTCTGTCTTTTTTTCTTGAATAGCTGCACTCTCTCAACCCTTGACGCAAGCCGAGAATCGATCGATTTTAATCAATGAAAATTTGGTTCGCAGTCACACAATTTCATTAGATTTATTTTTAGTATTTTTTAATTACCGTGGCTTTTTTTTTCTTTTTTTCCCCGCAGCGCGGTTCCCGCTGTTAGGTTACTGGGCTATATTTAGCTTTTTTGTCAAAATTTTCGTTAAGTTTTTCAAATGGCGATTACGGGGCATGGTTAAATTGTCCTTCTAGGTTGTTGCTTTTGACCCCCTCCAGGTCCGCGACGTCGGGCCCGGAGTCCCACTCCCCACCGTCTCAGGGAACGGCCAGCCGCCTCTCCCATGTTTTCAGCAGGGTCGCCACCCGCTCAGGGTCATTCCACAAATCCAGTGGGGTGAGTTGTGTTGTGATTATGATGCAGTGGAAAAGATGGATGGTGCGATGTTCGTGTACTTTGATTAGAGTACAGAGTGAGGATGGGCAGTTTATTGGATCTATTTTGTGTTTATGTGCGAAGAAGGGGTGACTTTCCTGTTCGCGTTTGCGCCAGTGTCCGTCTTATTTTTCGAGGCAAGTTTTCTTCAGTTTTGTTTGTTGTTGGTGCTTGCTGATTTAGTATCTTTAGTTGAGATGCCTGTTTGTCAAGTATTTCTGTACTGCGGCTGTGTGTATGTATTTGATATGTTGCTCACCGATTTCTTCTGTGAGTTGGTTAGGGTCTGTATCTATGTGGTTCGTATATTGGTTGTTTGATTGAAATATGGTCTGTCGGATAGTTCATAGTTTGGGGGGGTTTTCCGGTTTGTATTAGATTGTGTAATGGATGGGCACGCATTTGTGTTTTTTGTCTGAAGAGGGATGCTTGTAGCCGTGATTGAACTGTCCTTCTAGGTTAAGGTAGAAGTTGAGAGGCAAAAAAGAAGACTACTATATATGAAATCCAGCCCAATTCTGCTGACGTTCTGCCAATGCTAATTCATCAAAAGTTATAGAATCAGAAAAGTATTTAAACATTAGAAGATGTGCAAGAGAAAATGATTGTGCCTCAGTTTCATAATTCTCAAAGTCACGCATGAGTTTAGACAAAAAGACTCGGTCAGAATATGATGGGAAAATCAAAATCAGCAACAACGGCCGATGCGTTCGGCCGTAAGCAAGATTCAAGAAATCAGAGGATAACTGTAAGTGCTACAATAAGTTCTACAAGAGAAGATATCAAGGCAACATTAGCATTACTGTATGCTTAACAAATGCAAGTGTGAAGGCGTAAGTTTAACTTGGCGTTAGAATCAGTCAAGACGATTTAAAAATGGATTTCTCATTGGTTATGCAGCGCCTGCACAAATATTTCTCTTCGTCAAAATTCTGGCTTTTCAGAATCCCCAAAACGTATCAAAACTAAAAAGAATGACACGGGTTAAAAAACTAAAGCGGATCTGTCTAAGTTCAGACAAAATTCCATTTACAGTATGATTCACCACATGACACGGTGTTGGTAACACTGGTGGTTTGATCTTAAGAAATTGAATTATTAAAAAACCACATCACGGTGGAGCATTTGTAAGATTCATACGAAAATATAAAAACAATTTCTGAATCCAACTCGCAAGGCCACGCAGATATCCAACAAACGGAGGCACTATATCGATAAGGCGTGATGCTTAAAAGGAAACGTGGAATCGAAACTCAGTATAGAAAAAGGAAAACTGATTGAATGCATAAGAAATGAACGGATGTCCCCAACAAAATTATTCATCATCTTTTTCACACGCTACTGCAAAACACAAAATTTTCGCGTGCACGTAATTTTGGCGAATTTAGCGGAACCGTTAAACTTGCGGAAAATACTTGCGCAAAAATGAAGCCACGGCAGCCTATACATTATAGATTATAATGGGCACTGGCAGTCTTCCACAATGTAAAAATTAAGTGCAGCTAAATCACTGAGAGGCAAATCCGCGAAAATAACATGCAGCAAGAATTTCATGTCTTGCGGCATATCGTACTTGTCTTAAGGCATAAGTAGGGCACTTTGAGTATACAACATCACAGGCATCATTCAGGTAATATTGCCTGTTCAACTGCAGCCATAAACTATCTAAATTTTATTCAACTTAAATACCATTTCTGAGAATCACATAGACGGGATGCATGAAGCGTTGTGGCCCAGTGCTCTAAGTCGCGCAGCTTGCATTACGGGTTCGATAGCGCGTCGGTTTGAATCTTGGCTGCGACAAAGATTTTGAGTCACTTCGTGCACCCTTGGTAAAGGTGGTTTAAATTCGTCAGCCACAAGTGTTCCTACGATGCCTACCAGTGTACGGCGAAACCACCACCAGCAACCATCAGCTGGTGCAATGGGGCATCGCCTCCCCTGTAAGGGGGCTAAAAAAACAAAAAACATGAAAGTGCAAAAAAAAATCAGGACCACATCGTACAATGCAATTAAAAGGCTAGTGTTTTCCAAATAATCCACTGTTTTTCAAAATCTATCTCAAAAATGGCCGTTGATGTATAAAACCAAAACATAAGTAACGAACGCAAAACAACAACAACAAGAAGAACGATCGACAGCGACAAACATGAAACGAAAACATGAAATTGACGAAACGATATAACAAGATCGTATGCTAGAAAATCCACATCGCGACATAATGCTAAGGCGTGTGTGTATACATTAGAAGCTAACGAAACACATAGTAACCATATATATGCATATAATACATCAACTAATCTACATGGTTGCATCTGTACATCTGCAATTACATACTCTAACATACGCTTCAACGCAGGCTACCACGTCCAACGATACAAGCCAATGCAATCTACACGGCCCGATACCATTCGCTGTCATGTCCAGAACAAAATTCAGCCTATCGTACTTTATCCTCACAACACAATGCCAGCGTTTAAACGTTCACAGCACTCGCCATAAAAATTGACCTAATTTTGAGAACTTAAAATTTATTTCTTTGAATGTTGCAAGAAAAATATCTTTTTGAGCCAGACGCAAAAATTTGAACATCGGAATCTTGAAATTGCTGCTCCAAGATTCAGTTTCAACAGATTCAAAGATACAGTATAAAGCACTACAGATCTAGTAAAAAAATGAGGCCAGTCTTAGCAGAACAATCAGTCATGAACAGGGAACAAGTTAAAAATTCTGAACACCAAAACAGAAAAGGCGATAGAAAATGAACGTAACTAGTAATAAAAATATGGCAACGCTAGAAAACAAGAATATATCAATTTTGGGACTGAGATATATACTAATGCCGGGACTGGACAAACGGGTATTGAGATCAGGATTGAGGTCAAGCACTGACCAATCACGCATGTGAACTGAGGTTAAAACGAAACTATTAATATTATTTAATAGCTCAATAAAAATAAACCACCTTTTTTGTTGCGTATTCTGTTATTGTTCATGTTTTCACAGGGGTAAGACGTTTAGTGCCTTGGTGACGACTGCTGGAGCCGGGTCTTTACGATGCCCTTCTAACAATAAGATAAATAATTATCTTGCAGGGGTTGGCAGCCAGCGACACTTGCGCGTTTAACAGCCTTGCTGAGAGCCTGTAACGCATGGTTTCATAGTCGCCGGTGAGACCGGCGCCGGGACTTGTAGCCAGGTCTCTTAAAATCGGGTCCAATGCCTTAACCACCAGCCTACACCACAGCTCCTCGCCCCTTAAGAAGTGTTAGTCATTATCTATCCGTTTAATTGA
Source organism: Chamaedrilus cognettii (assembly GCA_034695025.1). Classification (NCBI taxonomy): domain Eukaryota; kingdom Metazoa; phylum Annelida; class Clitellata; order Enchytraeida; family Enchytraeidae; genus Chamaedrilus; species Chamaedrilus cognettii. Next base: position 10,082 of record JAQIWG010002677.1, on the reverse strand, counting down.
CTTTAAAACATTTATCCATAACTGAACATAACGCCATGGTTTCATAGTGCGAACCATGGTTATATCTAGATTTAGTGATGGATCACACACACTGATTAGTCCAACGCTAGATCTCAATCAGTCTCCACACGCGCTCATGCAACCCAACAGCCAAGACTCATCTAGCTTTGAAGCAAAAACCAAAGCTCAAACTTCATACCTTCGAGCTTATAGGATGATCAAAACCGCAGCAAACATTACAACAATAAAAATCGTGGGTTTACAGCCCATGCCTACGCCCGAAGGTGTCATTGAACACCAAATTCATTGAATAGAGGGAGGCACATGGTTAGATCTCACACCGGCACCCAGACATGGCATACAACTACTCTAACCAGGGCCACTGCTACAACTAGCGCTGAAATTAAATGCAAAACTGACATCAAACCCAAAGCACAGAAAATTTCACACAGGCTTCTAGGAACAAAATCGTGCGATATGATTGGTCCATTCGTCGGCCAAACGCTGATCTGATTGGTCGATCCTATTGACCACGCTCAGATCCGATTGGCCATTTGATGACCATACTGTGATCTCAATCTCAACATTGATTATTAGTTTTCAAAATTAGCCTTTGCTTCACTTTACTTAGAACCTTAACAAGCTTAACGGTTAACACCTTATAAATTGTAGACAACGAATTTAAAACACCCCCTAGATGGCGATGGCGGACCCTGACGTAACCGCCGCCCCCTCACTGAATGCCGTCGTTTGCCCCTCCACCCTTGACCCCACAGCCAATGGGCTGCCGACCCCCATACACCCCTCCCCCTCTCCAACCACACCCATATTCATACCCTCAATAACCAACTTTGAGCCAACATCCTGCTTAGCTGGTGAGGAGCTACGGGCAGCAACCCCCTGGACCCCTTCGGGGAACCGGGGACACGCGCCGACCCCCCCCGCCTCCCCTCGAGCCGATGCGTCAAAATTCGGCGGCGGGGGCGAAACACCTGGCGACAAATTAACGCTCGGCGACGAACAATCTGACGACCGACCTTGAAGATCATCATCATCATCCGCAAATCGACCCTGACCTTCATCCTCATTAGAATGACCTTGACCCAGTTCTTCGTCTTCTTCCTCAAAAGCCCGACCCGATTCCCTCTCCTCGCCGTCCAATGGCGAACAATCCGGCGCAGTCGCGGCCTTCCTGCAATCCAAGATGGCCGCCGGATTTTCCGGAGTCGCCGCGACGGCTGACCCGGAGGAAGTCGGAGGGGCACCCATCCGGTTGCGACAGCGTCGGAGGTGTTTTTCCAGAGTGGAGAGGAGGGAGAAGGGCATGTCGCAGTATTTGCACTGAAAGACGTCGCGCCCTGAGCCGCGCCCGTGGGTCTTCATGTGTCGCGTGAGCTTGCTTGACTGCGCACACGCGTAGCTGCAGACCGTGCAGCGGTAGGGCTGTGCGCGCGCACACACATACAGCAGAGGAGTCAGAATGAGCGTTTCAATTTTTAGTATTTTTAGTTTCACTTTTCTTCCAATTTCAGTTCTATTTCTAGAGGTATTTTGTTTATTCTACGCCATTCCTAACAGTGGTAGGGCTACGCGCGCACACACACACACAGCGGATTTCAATGACACAGAACAGGCATCGACTACAATACTTTTTGTTGTGCTCTTTTCACAGCCATATATTCACTAATTCACATACAAATAACTGTTGTAAAGAAGAAAAAGACAAAAAAGAAGTTCTGTTGCAATATCTGTAAATTGAACATTGATATGCTTAGAGTTAGACATAAGCGTAGGCCTTTCTGAGAATAATCTTCTTTTATGAAAACCTAGTTGCTGTTTTACTTTGCGTATCATTAAATAATACCTTATTTGTGTCATTAAAGCAATAAGAAAAAGAAATAATGGCACTCTCGCTGGTGTTTGAAAATTTTTAAATGCCAATAAATTCAACATGGAATGTGCTATAAGAAAAAAGAAGAAACGGTGGTTGGCACCTTCTCCCCGGTGTGTGAGCGTCGGTGCACGGTCAGGTTGCTACAGTTCTTGAACACCTTCCCGCAGTACTCGCACGTATCATTCCTCTTCCGAGCCCCCGCATCCCCTCCCGCAGGCCCCCCCACCCCTCCCCCTGCCCCCCCTAGCCCACCTCCCGTTACCCCTGTAGACCCCGACCCCCCTGACCGCGACCCTCCCCCGGAAGAAATCGACGTCCTACCCCCCGCTGAACCGCCCTGCAACCATGCAGGGGCCGTCGGCCCCGGCCCCACACTCCCCCCTGCACTCAAATTCCTGGCCGACGACGGCGGTCCTCCTCCCCATGACGGACTCCCCTCCCCCCCCTCGCCCCCCGTGGGTGACAACCCCACCCTCTCTCCGTTATTCACCCCTCCGCCCAGTGCGGGGTGCAGCGCCAATGCGCCCCCCCCGTAAACCGAGCCGAGAGCTCCCCCAGCCCCGCCGCTGGGGTCCGAAGTGGGGGTCAGCAGCATGGCGGGGGGTATCCACAGTCGCGGGGTGTCGTACAGCACGTGTCGGCGATACAACAGCGACTGCTGCTGTCGTACAAATTCCATCGCGCTCGATGACGTCACCGAAATGGCATCATTCGGCAGAACGGCAACTCCTCCCCCTTCTTCTAGCTTTATGCGCTTGGGCGCGGAACCCGATTCGTCGGGGGGCCGCGTTGCCGTGGCAACGCCCTCCGCTGCAAGGGCCTGCCTGAACGCGTCGTTATAGGACTGGATGTTGCAGAGACCGGTCGCCTGCAGGATATCCCCGATTATCTCCAGACGCTGAAGCTTAGACACTACTCCAGCCGGCGCCCCCCCCGGGGTGTTACTGGTACCGTCCGCCCCTAATTTATTTGCCCCTGCGGCGCCCCCGTGTTCTTCCTTCAGCTCTGATTTTGCGTCCCGTTCCCGTTCTTCCGGTTTTTTCTGCTCGGTTTCCGTGGTAATCGGATCACACTTCGGTGCGGCGTTCGCATCGCGTGCTCGACATTTTGACAGATCCGTGGGCTGGTCGTCGGCGTATTCCGACGCTTCCGACTTTGATCTTGTCCTAACATCGTTCTTGTTCTCGATCTTGCCTGCCCCGCCGCCATAATTCGCCCCGTCGGCGTACCAAACCTCCTCTGATCGCGCGACATGGCGGCCATTGTTCTCGTTCGCCGGGCCACTTCCCCGCACCCCCCCGTGGGGGTGGTGACGCAGGATATAGTCCAGAGCCTCGTCCTCCTCCTCGCTCGTTCCGGCGTCCGAGCAATCCGATTGGCTGGCCGCCGAGTCCAACGCCGCGACGCGATTGGTCCGCACATAATCCACGCCCTCCTTTGCTCCGACCAATCGCGCGCTTCCGTTCAACGCAGGCGCCGCCTGCTGAATTAAAGTTGAGGGAGACGAAAGACTCGCGAGCTGGCGCAGCCGCTGGGAGCAGGACGCCCCATCTTCCCCCCCCAAGCCCCCCCCGTGCGCCCCCAGCCCCCCCGCGGGGTACGCAATACCCAGCCCCGGATGCCCGAAGGGGTAAATCGCGGAGGGGTGCAGCAAATCCGGCCGACGGTGAATCGGCAAAAACTCCAACCTCGCCGCATTAAACGCCGGATGAGTAAACGGTGAAACCCCTGTCGAATCCACCCCCCTCCCCCTCGTAACGCCCCCCGAACCCTCATCGGAATTCGGGCTCGAGCTAACATCGTCGCGAGCAGCTGGGGACGCGACGGAAATTATCCGGGGGGCCGGGGCGGGGGGGGGAGGGCCGGGGTGAGGGGAAGGAGAAGAACGGGGGGGCTCGGCATAGATGCGGAGCCCGTGGTCGCGCTGGGCGTGGTGCAGGAGAGGCCAGGGCGCGCGGAAGAAAGCCGGGCACCGGCTGCACCGGAGCACGGCCGGCTCTGCGCGGACAGCAAAACTGAAGTTAAAACTGAAACTTTCTTTCAGTAATAACTAAATTTGTCACAGAAACCTTTATTTCATTATTAACTCAATTAACCAATTTCAATTCCTTTATTTCATTTGGGTTAATTTCGCTCACCGCACACGTCTTTCAATTTTTAATTTTTTTTCATTGCATAGGTATATATAAATCTTCTATACACCGTCAGGGCAGAACACAATAAAGAAATAGTAACTTAAATAAAAGTTGAAGTACGAGCTAAATTTCGGTGAAATGCATAATATCAGGTGATAGAGTTCACACATTAGCGAAATAGTCATTGATGATACGTGACGAGTCGAGCACTAACGACCGCGTTGACAAGTTGTAAGAAGCAGCTAGTCGTGACAGTTCACCACGGCCTGATAAATCATATAGGGCCCTCAATATGTAACAAGGGCTTAATTTCCGTGAGTCCAAAAATTGCATTTTGCATAGTGCAAAAACGCACTCCACTAGAAAATAGCCAGTGTAGAATTTACAAGGACTAAATGTGCCTTCTATATTACAATAACAGGGTAGTAGGGTAGTCACACACTGTACAGAAATAAAGGTCAAAGCAAGATACTCCACAACACTTCATTTATTTAAACACTCGCTGTCTAAAAAAAAATTTATTTAGTCAAATAAAAAATCCTAAATTTTACTGTCTATGTTTTACATCGCCGATTTGCTATTTAATATTTTTACAGATTTACTACAAGTTTCACATTCCGTCCTCACCAAAATCATCGCGATCCTCCTTCCGCCTTCGACTGCACAGCATATCCGCCCCGACGCCCCCTCCATCTCCCCCAACCTCCCCCTTAGCCCCCCCAACCGCAGACGTCCCCCTCGAAGGCAAATCTCGCAAATTTGTGTCGTCCGGCAACGAAGAATCGCATGGCGCGCGCGGGAAATCTCCGCAATCATCCGACGCCGGGAATTTCCCGTCTCCGGGAATATCCCGCCGCCTCTGCTCCGCTTTTACTTCCGCGCAGTTTCTCGCACCCACAACCAGGGATGGAGAAACTGACGAGGAATTATTCCGAGGAGGTCGATCGGGATCTTGGGGGGCCTCCGGCACGGCAACGACCCCCCCGGGGGACGCGGGGCCCCCGCCGCCCCCTGTTGGGAGAGGTTCGACATTCTCCTTGTTACACCGGCTGATCTTGTGCTCGATGAAGCGGACAATGTCCGACAGGGGAAATTCCCGCTGGCATTCCCCACAGGTCAGCAGGTCGGACGGGTCACACCCCCCCGCGGGAGTCACGCCCCCCTCCTCGTCGTCATCGGCTAGAAAAAAAATATGAACATCGAAATTGAGTGAGGTGAAGGAAAACTAGGGTAAAGCAGGCTTAGACAATAATGCGATAGGAATTTTAAATAGGACTTCCAAAATATGAACAATGAAATTAGTGAGTTGGAAAAATGCGCAAAGCAAGTTTAATTAGACAATAGCGTGATAGAACTTTTTACGATTAGCCCATAGTTGCCTATTACATTTTAAGTGCATCAGAAAGACAAAGTCATTTTCATTCTCTTTTCATAATTTTTCACTATAATGCAGCAAAGCCAACGAGAAATTAAACCTCACACAAAATGAAGCGTAAAAGAAAGAAAGAAAAATTTGGCTAAATTTTATCCAAATTGGCAAAAGCCAATTTGCTTTATTTTTTGGATTCTTCACTGATCACGCTTCAACATATAGCCTGTGGTGCATAATGCTACAGTTCAGAACAGAACAATCCAATTGTTCTGTTCAGTTCCAATTCAATTCAGTTTGGAAGAGAACAGAACAGAACAGTTCGGTTCAGAACAGAACAGTTCAGAACAGAACAGAAAATAGTTCAGAACAGAACAGAAAATAGTTCAGAACAGAACTGTGAACAGAACAGTTAAGAACAGAACACTTCTGTACAGAACAGAACAGTGTTCAGTTACAGTTCCATAGCGATGAACGGAGCAATCAACTTCATATATTCCAGTGCGGCAGCAGGGGCAATAGGCATGACTGATTTGACGAAAAAACCCAACGCCTCGCAAAAAAAAACTTTTGACAAATTTTTGGCACATTATTTTGGAGGCCAAAACCAGGCGTTGGCAACGCACGTACCCTAATTTCCTCAGTCTGTGCGGGTGGAATCTTGAGTAGTCACTAGCCATTACTTCCAATAATTTAATCGCACATTTCAAAAACACAGCGCAAAAGCCCAGAGCACATCTGCCAGAAAGTTGACAACATTCCTATTCTAATTAAATGCCAGTAACTCTGCGACGATCATACAGCCCTGCGTGCCGTTCAGTTTGAAGTGAGTCCAATCAACGCATAGCACACTCTTCAAGCAGTGTTCTCAACAAAGAAGTGCTTGACCCTATAGTAGGAGGAGGGCAGTAGCGAGGGGTATGTTGGAGAAAGTGCGGTATGTGAAAGTTAGACTAGCTCAGTGACCCCTGGACACCTTATCGGCCGATCTCGGGCTGACAACTCCTTACAGAATAACCAGAGTGCTATGTTTACAACTATAATGCATCATTTCTTATCATTTATTTCTGTTTCTTGCACGCTATTCTTTAAGTCTTTTTCACAAAGTTATTTTTTCTAGATTTTTTCTCATGACTTAAAAATATTATACTACTAGGGACGCTTAGTCCCTTCTTTGACGTTCCGGTGTCATCTCACAAATTGTTTATCTTTGAACATATCTTGCTGTTTTATTAGAGCGATACAAATACAAGAAAAAATAAAAAACAAAATAATCAATGCAGAGACGACCCACTAGTCCAGGGATTCTCAACCTCTTCCGCTAAGATTGACACTTAGGTCTGGGCTTTCCATCACGTGTTAAAATTGTAATCCTAGATTAGTATTCGAAAACCTCCCATCTGCCTTCTGCATTTCTTCCTTCCACCCAGCACTACTGGACTTCCTAACTCCTAAGCCTCTACCAGCAACAATTTTTCTATCCTTCCCACCTTGCACCCAAAACTCTCTATCTACGCTTCAAGCAGCCGCCCCCCCCCCCTCCCAACACCACAAGACAGAGCCTACTCAGTCTGACAGTCGGCACAAAAAACCAGTCTCTCTCAGCTCCAGCAAGGCTAACGGTCCGCGTGTATTCCAAATAGCAGGCCGGTCAGTAGCAGCCTGGTCATGTCTACTAAATATATGCTACCCAGCGAGGATATATCCCACGTAATACATGGGGATTGGTTTAGAGAGTTTAAGGACCGTGTGTACTAACAAAGACTATAACAGTCCGGTTCTGTGCAAAGGGCACGCACAGACCGCTCTCCTTTCTTCAGTCGCCTTTTACAACTCGCCCGGGGAGCTCTGGGCTCAAGCCAATTCTTTGTTCGCCAGCTTGCAGGGCGAACAGGGAAATTCATTTAATAAAACAATACTGCAGTAAATATCTAGCACGTCTCCCAATGCTGCAGTTACAGGATCGCAATCACAAAGTGCAGGTATCAGCTTTGCTCTAAACTAAATCTGATGCTCTAATTAAACGCTGTACATATACAGCATGTGTACGACGTTGTACCTGTGCGTGACACTGCGCATGCAACGCATCCAAAAAATGTCATGCAAACGGAGACTGAATACAATTTGATTGCGTACGCCCTAATCACTACACCACAGCGCCTTGCCCCTATTTCCGTTTCCCCTTAAGTTGATACCAATCAAATGCGAAGAAAATTACTGCGGGGCACTCAGTGACTGGCCGTCAGGGCCTGATCTGGGTCTTGAAAAAAAATTGTCAAAAGATTTTTTTTCCGCCAGGCCGTAGTTTTTTCGCCAAATTTGTTACACATTTGTTCCCTTTGGGTGCATTAATTGAAATATCAAATTTATTGCTCTGTTCATCACCACTGAGCCAGTATTTGAGCTTCTAAGAACGAAGAAAGAATAAAAAATTCACCAAAGGCTTTCACCAAATGGAAAAAAAATTCACCAACTGCTCAACAAATTCTTTTGACCTTTTTTGGCGACTGGCAGATCAAGCCCTGCTGCCTATTCAATCGCAAGCACTGCAGGAAATAGGCAGGTAACTAGAGTCGCTACACCCACGACTAGGGTCAAAGAGTAAAAAGCTGACTGGCCTCGCAAGCAGGCCCAAGCGGCGGCTGGAAGGAATTAGAACTTTCAGCCAATGGTCCACGGCGCCTACAGCTACCGTGCTGCCAAGTGGGCTAGCAGTGCGGCTAACTTGTCACTAATAACATCAGCCCCGCTAAGAAAAAACTTTAATTTGATTGGCCTGCGGCATTACAACTATTCAAGAGGCGTTGATTCCGTGAATCTATTTTTGAGTCCACGATGACGTTTTTAGACGCCGAAACGGACTCTAAATACACAATTATCGTTATTTATTATTTTGTAGAACTTTGACCGAGTCCATAGAACTTCGTTTCTAAAATTAGCGCAAAAATGAAGAACGTCCCGCTCCCTTATTTGCCTTTTACGACCTGCCTGGAGAGCTCTGGGCTGCGAACTAATTATTTGATCCCCGGCTTGCAGAGACTACTCAATGTAATAATGATACTATACTTCTACAGTATTCCCGATTCAATAACATGCATCACTACATGTCGATTAGCAGCTCCACATTTATGACATCCACTAACGTCAGTTTTTTCTCACCAAAATTAAGTTTTGTGAGCGGGGAAAATACAAGTTAAAAAAACAAAATCGTGACCACCTTCGGGGACCACTCAAAAGCCGTTCGGTGGGGGGCGGGGGGTGGCTGGATCTGGCCGGCAAGCGGTCTATCGAATAGCACCGGCCTAGAGGCATGTAAAGCAAGCCACCTCCCCCCTCCTCTCCCTGGGCCTAGAGGCATGTAACGCCACCCCTCTCCCTGACCCTATAGTGCAGCTCAGCCAACTTGTAGCCTTTACAGCAATCAGCAATGATACCAGATACACGTGTACCACTGCACCATCCCCCCTCCCTCCACACTTCAATTATACCCCCTCCAACACGATATCCGCTTCTAATCCCCACCTCTCGTTCTTGAGCAAAACCCTGATTCCTTGACCTCCAGCGTGCACAACGGTATTGGTACACAACATCGGCCCATTCATACCCTACAGTCCAAAGTGTCTTTACTGGGTGCGCCGATAGGCGAACGCCGTACTGTTTCGGCCAGGTACCTTTATTTACTATCATATATATAACTTATTTTTGTAGTATAGAGACCTCGTGTAGCATAAAGACTGTACACAGCCCCGTTCTGTGCAAGGGTAGTATAGGGGGGCACAGTATTAGAGGAGGGGGCACAGAACCGCTCCCCCTTCTTTAGTCGCCTTTTTCGACTCGCCCGGATGCTCTGGGCTGTAAGCCAATTCTTTGTTTCCTGGTCAGCAGGGGGAAGTCCAGAGAATACACCGTTAAGCACGCTTAACACGAGATCCACTCAGCGTTGTTGATCCACGATCCACGCCTGAAGCCAGTCTAAACCTGACCGACTATAAACCCCTTAAAAACGAGGAAGAAGGAATACAGCGCAGAGCTCCCCACGTGTCATAAAGGGTGACTAAAGAAAGGCTAGTATTTCAAAAGAGTCGTCTGACTGATTGATCAAAGCCAGAAGAAATTCAAACTAGTTCGATTTCCATCCAAGCTGTGGAAAATGCTATTTGTTCTCGCCTTTGAAATGCAAGCCAAAAGCTTGCATTCCAAAAGCGCTGTTTGAACAAACTTGCTTCGTAATTAAAATACTGGGGCACGTAAACAAGCGCCTAGTGTCAGCACAAACTTGCTTGTCAACTAAATACGAAAATACAATCTGCGAGGTTAAGCTTCATATCAAATCACGCAGATTGTATTTGATTCGTTGATAAGCAAGCTTGTGCTGACAGTAAGCCTACGTTTCACGCCCCTGGTATTTTAAATGCAAGAAGTTGAAAAAGCAAGCAGATCAAATGCATCGTCCAACTACAGCGTTAGTGTTAGATGTTACGGCCGCAACCTTCAACAACCCCCCCCCTCAAACTCTCTCTTTCGACATCCCCCCCCCCCTTCCCCCGCTGTTACTGCAGCAGCCCGCTGTTACTGCAGCAGCCGGGAGGATATAAACACGACCCTAGTCGTGTAGAGCGCAGGGCCCCCTCCGCGCCCCCAGCCCCAGAGGATATAAACACGACCCTAGTCGTGGAGCGCGGGG
>JAQIWG010002676.1:0-19720 GCA_034695025.1 Chamaedrilus cognettii | reverse complement strand
CTGTGCATATATCCTCAATGCTAGTCACTCTAAAACATTCTCTAATCGCTGCTGTGTTGAAATTCTCGTTTGGAATTTATTGTAATAGGAACAATGCTGCGATTGATGCTGCTTAAGGCGATGACCTTTCCGGCTTTAGTACTAAATTGTTTATTGATTTATGAGCTAGGGCTGCCTGCTTCAGTGTGTCATTGGACTAGTCCAATGTGTAAAAGTTGTTAATGCGTTTGTTAATGCATTCTATGGATATCTTGTTCGAGAATAAAACAAACGTTTCCATAAGGCTGTATTTATTGAAGTGATTCACGCGGTTAGTTTAAGTTTAATTTAGCACTAAAAACTCAGCTCCAGCATTCCTGGTCAGGGCGGACGCAAACGTCTAAACCTGTGCGTGAAAACATGACATTTGCTAGTTAGACCATAGAAATGAGGCTAGTTGTAGCAATCTCTGGTATGGCCTATTGATCGGCTAGCAAGGCAACTCGGCTGGCATATGGCTAGCAATACTACCTGCACTGGGGCAGAGGCCTTCGGAACAAAATTTGCAACATGACATAAGCCGAATTCATTAAATCTTGTATTGACTGCTTATCTTAAGGTAATGGTAATATAATATGTTTAATATATAGTTTTTAAAATCAGGCTGGAAGCTTGTGCCCTTCAAAAGTTTGTGGGCCTACATTGGAAGAATTGTTGTCAGTTTGGCGTATGGTTTAATTGTCTTATTGATGTCATGTTAGGCTGATCATAGTTAAAATAGCTAAATATAGTTAAGCTGATCATCTGTGTTCTTAATAAATAAAAGGTACAAAAGTACAATTCACAGCCCTAGAAGTGCGACGTAAGGGATAATGGTGCCGAGCCGTAGCACCATAATGGTGCCGAGCCGTAGCACCATACCATGCCGGCCCCCGTTAGTGTAGCATAATGCTTCCAGAGCGCTTCTCGCTTGTCTTCTATGACGTCATGCACCGACACGCTCTTCACCTCATCTATGCCCGTCCAGACAAACTTGTTGTCTTCGTCTTTCTTGTTTGTATCACCGCCGGCGATGTAGAGAGTCTCCTTGTCTAGTATCAAACCAAAATGTCTGATCCCTGTTCTGTTCTGAACGCCGCTCGTTCCTGCCATGTCTGTGATTCAAAGTTGTAAATGAAGCTTGTGTAGCAGCCGATCAGTATTACAGACGTCTCCCACAACACAGCTCTCATCAGTCGCGTGGCTTGAGGCATTGCATTGGGCATGAGTGTGCAGCTGTGCTCAGCAGGGTTGTACTGCTGTACATGATCTACTTCTGCATTTAGACCTTGGTCACCTCCAATCACATAGATGGCGCCCTTGTACGTGACACAAGCAGCAGAGCGGACAGCATGCGTCAGTTGACCCGCTGCAGACCATTTGTTTGTCTGCGTGTTGTAAGCCTCGACACTACTCAGCGTTGTATAGGTAGCATAAATCCACCCGCCCAGAGCGTACAGCGTCGAGTCAACGACTGCCACGCTGTGTCTGCGTCTGCATGACGTCATGTCCGCACATCTCAGCCAATCAAACGCCTCGTTCCATTTCCAAAGTTCGTTGCTAGAGTCTCCAATTCCCACAGCATACAGAGTGTCACCCATCACGCAGGCAGCTGCCTCTCCGCCTAGCCACGTTGGCGTACGGCCGATCTTGCTGACGCTGTCTGGACGCTCAAGGCTGATGTGAAGAACGTCTTGAACGGGTGTAGACATAGCTTTCAGTCCAACAATCATAAGGACGCTCTTCGTCTTGCTTTCTGGCACATAAATGCACAGTTGCTTTTAATTAGAGTTGATTCAATCGGCTTGAGGAATTTCTAAGTTTTGGCTGAAGTGATTAGTTGTCTCACTCACTACAGTAATATATGCAGCGCGATCCGAAAACCGGACTTGTAACGTGTCATAGTGTAGCAATGTAACCTAATCCGAACATACAGCGAGGTATTTGTAAGAAATATAAATTTTTTTATCAATTAAGTAATGCGGATTGAAGTTTAATTAGAAGTATTGAGAATAAAACACTTTGAATACAACCTTTGATAACTAATCTATGTGCCGCAAATGCAATTTGTGTGAGACCGGTTAAAATTTCCTAAAATTTAGAAACTTATTGGTGAAGTTACAAAATTTAGAGGTTTCGGTTTTGTTAGACCACGGTGTATATAGTCTATGGCCGATTAGTTAGTGTTCAATGAACAATGACTACTGGCAACTAGGATAAGTCGACGTCTATAGGCTATGGAAGTCGCCGAGGAGTAAGTTTTACTTGAAATTATAGTTACTGTATTCGGACTTACCTTTTTTTGCAATCGATCCGACAAAGTCCTTTGGTGTTTCTGCAGGCGAAAACGAAATACTTTGTTGAGTCAAGCCGTGCTCGGTGAAACGATCTACGGCTTTTTTAAGCTTCTGCATTCTCTGAAGTAGAACCTTTGCACTCTCGGCAATACTGCATGCCGATCCCTTTGTTGTTACCTCTTCTATGTATATTCTTAAGCTTTCCAGTTTTGTTGCTTGTAATTGTATGTCATTCTTTCTGCTTTGCAGTTCTTTGACTCCTTCGTTCTTGAAGCTCGTGAGTTGATCCAACAGTTGACTGCACTCTGCGTCAACGAGACGCTTTAGTTCAGCACCTCGTTCTGCTATTGCTAGTTCACACGTTGATATCTCTTTTAGCAATCTCTATTCCTTGTTATCCAGAACATTTTGTAATTGTCCGCATTCTGTCTTGCATAGATTTAGTAGTAAAAGGGAATCTTCTAGATTTTGAAGAAACTTTTTGGACGTTGCATACAGGGCTTCACGGGGATGCTTTGTACGATCTGCATGTTCTAGCATCGCGCACATCACACAGATCGCCTCTTTGCATTCTGTGCAATAGAGCTTCAGTTGTTGTCCTGTGGCAGTTGTAGAGTGAATGACACAATTCGTTGGATGAGTTTTTGTGTACACTTGGAAGCGTTCTTTTTCACCGAGTGGTACAACCTTGTGAGACTTCGAGGCTTGCTCTTTTCCGTGAGGCACTGAACATTTGTCACAAATAGGCTGAGCGCATTCAACGCAGTACTTTTTAACGTTGATTTGTTCGCAGTCCTTACATTTCGTTCCACTGCTTGGGGAACCAGTCTTGAAAGGTTGTATGCTTGAAAGAATTTGATCGATGAAGAAGTTGTTTGGCAGTTTCTCAAATCCTCCCGCTGGAATCCTGAACATCTGACGGCATTTGGGACAAGCCATTTCGTCACCGGGTGTTTTTTGCGCATCTTTGCCAGATCTAATCAGGCACTGCAGACAAAACGTGTCGATGCACGGGAGCCACTTTGGGTTTTTGAGAACTCCCTTGCATATGAAACATTCTGTAAGATGGCTATTTTCAAACATATTTAACCATTTTCAGCCTATTTTTGCTAGTTTAAACATTTCAGAATTCTTTTGTATAGGTATGATTTATGGTATTAACTGTACCGGTACCGAGATGATCTTTTTCGAGTTGTCGATAGATTTTGGCATTGAGTTGAATGCCTAGTGCTTGCAGTCTGATGTCAGCTGTTGACATAATTTGTGCTATTTATGATATTTACGCTTCTCTGCTTGGGTTCAAGTTTCATGCAGTTGCAGTTAAGTTGCATCGCTGGCTGAATATGAATGAGGTCCAATGACGTCTTCGAAGGCCGAAGCGTACTTTAAACCTTTCATTAGGGTCGTAACTATATAATTTTTAGTAATCCGCTTGATCTTATCTTAGTTCACAACCGAAGTGGATATTGGATAGGGCAATGAGAATCAATGGAAGTCTTGATTTATTTATTATTTATTGGTGTGAATAGCCGATTTCAATTTAGAATGGAACATTTTGTTATATTTTGATAGGCGAAAAACCGGAGAATGTCATCTAGACACTATAAGAATATCAGCGAGGCACATTTGGTCTAGTGGTTAAAATGTGGGGATGAGAAACTCCAAGTCAGTGGTTCAAGTGTCGGCGCTGTCAGCTGCGAAAGCATTGCTTTACAGACCCTCGAGCAATGCTGTTCAGCACACAGATGTCTGTTGCTGATAATTATTGTGCGAGGATAATGTATTGTTCTCGTTGGCGACAGGAAGGGCATTCCGGTCGTAAATGCAAGCGCATACTTTTCCATCAGGGAAATTAGGATTTTTAAAATGCAAACCTTATTGATACCTGTATGCCTGTATTAGGCTAATGCGAACACTGGGCCTTTTGTCTACAACAAATAGACGTTAAACGCGTTAATTGTAATGGTGTCTGAAATCAGAATGATAGGATTGATCAATAATAGAAGCCCAATGACGATATTCAAATTGCACGGTCATGTTACTGCGCTCTAAAAGTTGTTTATAATCATTATCATTATCTTTAGGACCTATTGCGATATAGACTTGTTTCGTGTTACGAATAAACCTGCTGTATTTGCTTATTGCCTATGCCACTTGCATAGGCGGCGCCACCACGTGTGCTCTGTCTGCACTAAAACACGCACTCTTTTAAAGTTATGTATGCTAAGCATACACCGAATTGGCTAAACCATATTTTTCACAGCCAATACTCGGGTCCTGGAGTACATTCAGAAGCCAGCCGTTTTCGCAGCAACCCCCCTTTTCCCTCGCCATCTGCTGAACGCTCAACATGATTAACTCAGCATCTGAAACCGTGACGACGTTTATGGCAACTTTTCCTAATCGCAGCTTGGCTGTCGCCTCCTTTCGCCGTTCGTTTAATGTTATGATTTAACTGTAAAAAACCAACCGCTTTTTTTGACGTCCATTATGTTAATATCCACGTTTACACACAGATTGGTCGTTTATGCGCCCTGAGAGGGACTGCTGAAGCTGAGTTTTTACGGTCAGATGCCCTTCCTGACGCCAATTAAATAATTAGATGGCACGGGGTTGGCAGCTAGCGACACTTGTGTGTTTAACAGCCTTGCTGAAGGGCCTGTTACGGCAGGATTTTATAGTTGCCGGCACCGAAACTTGAACCCTGGTCCTCTCGGCTCATTGTCCGATGCCTTAACCACTACACCACAGCGCCTTAGTAATATCATGATATAAATCTGGTAAATCTTGTGTCAACATAAATAACTGCCAAGGATGCAGACATCAAGACGCTGCTTACAGAACACACGAGAGAAAAATTGAATGTCATGACATCATTGCAATCTCAAACTTTGGTGAACTTACATATTTATAAAAGAATACGTTACAGTTAAAAAACCAACCGGCATCACTAAGGGAAATAATTGACAAAACTGACTGCAAGATAAAAAGTCACTAAAAAGTTACTAAAAGCAAGATAAGAAAGTTGCTACTCAAGTGAAGGAATCTTGAAAATGACCGGAATCTAATCCGAGAACGATATGAACCATTTTTATTTGTAAAATTTCTATTGAGTGCCAGTGGGTCGAACGGTTCATCACTAGAAATCTTAAAGCAGTGCATATCCCATAATGCATCAATAAATGCTCACACCGCACTTCCGGCTGAATTAACTTCCTGTCAGCGTGTCGAAAAAATACAAGAAATCGATTTAATTTCTCTAGTGCCACGCCCCTCTCTTCACGCCTAGCCCTAATTAATGTGCCCGCCCTGCCGTCCCTTGTGTCCCCGCTGAACGCCTTCACTGCTGTGCCATTCCCTGCTAACTGCGTGCCTCAGTGCGCTGAAATAACACGCCGTTTCTAACACAGAAAACACCAAATTAGGCTTATTCGCCTAATTAGGCTACAGAGGAGATAAAAGTAGTTCGGCCCTCTGCGGTTCTAAGGCTAACTTTACGGCGAGTCCTCGTGGGGCGGGGGTGCGTGAAGAATGCAAGTGGGGGAGGTGCGCGTGGCCGAGGACTCCGACTTCGAGAAGCTGCGCGAGTTGTGCCTGACTCACGAGGGATGGAAACAAGAGTACAGCAAGGGGACGACGACCGTCTGGACGCGCTCCAACGAACAGTCCGACTTCAAGATGATCAAGGTCAGGGTGGTAGAGCGGCTATCCTTTATCTCCTGTATTTACGATAATTTGTTACTTTGTTATATTATTACATTATTTTACAGCTGGCTACGTGAGGCTGGTTAGAGTTACTTTTGTTAGCATTTGTCTTGTGAATACTAGGTGTAAACGATTTTCCCGCGCGAAGTTTGAAAATAATGACAAATAATTTCCCTTCTCAAGATGATACATTCATGGACATAAAATGCAATGGTTACCATTTTTGATGTGTTCTTATGATATATAAATTTTTTCACGTATACGGCATGCGTTTTAAAATTTGTTTCTGAAATATAATTAGACGGTACGGTAGTTGTATTTCTGTCACTAGATCCGAGGGGTGCTCGGTGACGTGTCTGCGACGACGATGTTTGACGTGCTTAACGACCCTGTGTACCGGTCCAAGTGGGACTTTAACATGATCGAGGCGTATGAGGTCTGCATGCTCTCCCCCAACAACGACATTGGCTACTACGCAAGTGAGTCAGCTATCTATACACGCGTCTATATCAATCGCGTTTTAATTATTTCTATTTTTTATGTGTGTTCATGTTTTAGCATCGATTTTTGATGCTTTGCTCTCCAGGTGGAGCCCACTGAGGTGGGCTTTGATGGCGGGATGCCCTTCCTTACGCCAACGAGAATAATAAATAATCTGGCATACTCAAATAAATGCTTCAATAGCGTTAGTGGCTGTTATTCATGCGAGTCATTGACATGTTGTTTACTGTGCATAGGCATGCCAGCGCGTACGGTATTGCATCTTGCATGCATGAGCTTGTACGTTTCCCTTGTATGTGTCGTCAAATGTGCAAAGCAGCTTTGCACAATCTTATTGCATTAGAAATTAGCGGTGTTGGAATTTTTTTTGCGTAGTAATGTTGGTGGCAACAGTGTGTGCTACGCAGATAAGCTTGTTTTCTCACCTTGCACACATCATTAAGCAAGTAACGTAGCTTTTTAAGCGTCTTTGCTTCGCATACCATCTCACTCCGATGCTTTGTTTGTGGTTCTAAAGTTTGTTGTTGTTGTTTTCGTCGCACAGTGAAGGTGATGAAGCCCCTTAAGAACCGCGACTTTGTGACGCAGCGGTCGTGGCTCGACCTGGGCAAGGAGTACCTCATCTTCAACCACTCCGTCAACCACGCCGTGAGTGCGCCGCTACTCCATCACTGATAGATTTTTTCCTGATTGAAATCGAAGCACTTTGTTTCCGATTGAAAGACTGTATTTGGATAAATGATGTTGTGACAAGGTTGATGATTGCGGAGAAATCTTTTATTTGCCTTTTTCAAGCAGTTGAGAAGTTTAGGAAAGTTACAATCAATGAGCATTCTTATTGAGCATCTACTTTGATTTGAATAACTCTTTGATTGTACTGCTGCCAGCATTTACTACTAATTATTTTTTTAAGATGCACGCATTTGAAGTTTGCTGAGTGTAATATAAAAAAAAAATTCGTGTTTGAAGCGTATGGGCATCCGAGGTTCAACTTTACCCTATTATGTTATAAATTTATAGATAATTCCAATGTTATAAATATATGTTATCCAAAGGACGCCCCTGGTGTAGCGTTCATGTTTGCGTTTCAGTCGTTGCCGCCCAAGAAGGGTTTTGTGCGGGGGATATCATACATGACAGGATACCACATCACCCCCACCGCGGGGACGGTCGCACAGCCCGGCTGTCAGATCTACTACATCACGCAGTGCGACCCCAAGGGTGGGTGTAGTAATACATAGGAGTAGTTATGATAAGTATAGGATTGAGTTTGAAATTTGGTCGTGCATACTAGCAGAGTGTTATACACAGTTGCTTTTGCAAGTTTAAATAGATGCTTTTGAGAATTGAACTTAGATTAGTTTGGTATAGTTATTCTCGTAAAGAGCTCTTTAATAATATTCCTGCTTTTAATGTAATAAACCATATACCATATTGAATTAACGTACGTAGATATTTTGAATAATTTCCTGTTTCTACTTATGGAGTGTTTTTATTCACTACTAGTTTCATACTACCGCGAAGTGAAGCAACAGACATAAATAGAAAAAGTCAGAGGCTAGTATTTTATCTACGCTACTGTTAGTTTATTATTTAAATGACTACTGTATTGTATGATCTGTGCGGTTTAAATTTTCTTACTTTTTCCTTGACTGGATTAGGCTTCTCCTTTTGATTAGCTTACAATTTAGAATTAATTTCACTTTGGTTTGGTTCAGGCAAGCTGCCGGTGTGGGCCGTCAACAAGGCTGCGCAGATCCTCGCGCCTAAGGTGAGTCGAAAAGATGCCATCCTGCAGAAGCATTGTGTAGAACATGACATTTCTGCTGCATGCTATTTAGGCGGCTTTACTTCTCAGAAGCTTCTTGGCGCTCTTTTTTTGAGTTTTTGAAGACCGTCCATTATAATTGATAGCTTCTGCAGCTTTATTTTTGCTGCTTGTTTTTCATTGGTGAATTTGCCAAAGTTGAGAAATTTGTCTAAATGACATGCACACAAAAAATTTGTGTTTTACTGTATGTGTATTGTGAATCTGACCGTGGTAAGTATAGCGTAAGTTAATTTCTGAAGCAATAGAAGGTGTCAAACGTAAAAGTAAGTGGTTGCTGTTAAATGGTTGTTGTTGAAGGTTGTAAAAATGTCATCTGTACTTTTAATTGAGGGTTTTAGCAAATTGTGATTTTGTCACTAATCTGATCCAGCGCAGAGCTACAATTCTGCGTATTGCACCTCGTGTACAGGTGATGTCTAAGCTGCAGAAGGCGTGTCGCGGCTACGACGCGTGGAAGGCGAAGCACGACCCCACCCTCAAGCCCTGGCTCAACCCTGAGCAGATCTCCCTGCCGCGCCTCAACCCGGCCGACATACGGTCGATGGACGACCACGCGACAGCAGAGGAGACGATTGACGAGACGGACGCGGTGGACGAGGGCGACGTGGGAGAGGAGAACGATAACAAGATATCGGCGGAGGATTAGGAGGGGGAGGGGGGGATTAGGGGGGGTGTGGGGGGTGTTAGGGAGAATCGGAGATTGATTAGGAAGAGTGAGGGTGGATTAGGGGGAACTGGAGGAGCGAGAACTCTGTCAAGGATTCGAATGGAAGAGGAAAGCAGAGCGATCTAGGGATGTGAATGAGGGAATGGATAAAGAGCATGGAACAAGTTCTCGTGCTATGAATGATTAAGGATGATGAAAGATGGCATAGTGCTGAATTGTGACGTTTGGCTGGTTTCAGTGCATTAAAAACAGCTATTTTTTTTTTTCGAATGCCATGACCCGGTGGTCTTGCCATTAAGATCAGGAACTATGCTTAAGTCATGCTGTATTAATATATAAAATGACTTTAAAATTTGATTTCAGCTGTATTGTGTTTGCATTAGGACTAGGGTTGGAATGCAAATGCAGACTACCCAATTGAATGCATGACCTTGCGAGTCTTTTGGCTTTATGAGTTTTAAGTGAGGAGTGTTGAAAAGCTACTGATGCAGGGAACATTGCTCGTTGTAAGAAACATACAGATAGCAAGCTTATTTCTTGCAGTTTGTACTGAAACCAGCTAAATGAAATAGGATGAGTTAAGTCCGAATTGTTGGCGCGGAGATGCTAATGGTTGTTGATGTTCATGCTATGAAATTTAACAGTGTGATACGGACGAGAGACGATGTGAACACTATAAATAAAATATATATTGATATATAAATTTAATGCCTGTTTCCTGTCTGTTGCAGCGATCATTTAGCAGCGTTCAATAGAATATACGGAAACAATGTATAAACTACAGTATAACTTGAGTCATGGCTTGTGATGATATAAGCCATTCTACCGTTAACGTTATCGATGTACACGCCTACAGATTTATATACCGCTACAGCCGTTTTGAGTACCGGTAGTGGCACCGGTAGTTTAATAATACGCGACATCTGCATGTGGATCTTGTTCCTGATCTTGCATCGTTGAACAATGGAGGTTGTGTTTTGTTTCATTCTTTTTCTCGATTTTTTTCAGTAGATTTCGCTAGTTGCATTTATCATCGAGGTAAGCATTGACTGCTTGATGTGTTTAGTCAACAGGGGGGGGTGCAAAGGGCTTGCTTCTTTTCATTTTTGAATTCTTGGAATTGTTTTTTGATGGTTTTGAGATTTGTTTATTTTTCAGTAATTTATGTGGAAATGTCTGCGTGGAGCAGAAACTTGATATTTGTATGCAAGCCATGAGGGTACTTCTCGTGTGTTCTCCCCGATGGCGCCTTGGTACTCCGAAACTGACTTTAGACCTATTTTTATTCTCATTTTTATTTTCCATGCATTTCTGAAGATGCGTCGGGCGATATGCGATCGAATTTTGATTCTAAATGAAAACGCTTTCTAACCCGAGAATAATTTTTTTTACTATTTTGCATTTAATTTAATAAATGGATCCATTTATCAAATCTTGTGTCCACGAATCAGTTTAGTTTGAGTTTTGTGGGATAGGATTCCATGTGTAACTTTCATTCAGAATATAATGAGAATTATGTGCAGAGTGGTTTATAGCATGGAAAGTTCCTATATAATTGTGTACTTATCGGTACGCAATTGATTGTGTTTATTGGTTTTGTGATTATAAAAAGCTTTCAGTATTGCTTCAGTATGCTAGTCTAATGTCCAGTTGTTCAATGGAGGGTTGAGTTTGGATTCTAGATCAATATCTGAGCAACCAATTGCATCGCATGAAATAGATCGTAGATCAGATCTCGCTGCTGATTGGCTAGTTGACGCATTGATCTTAGATTAAGATTTCAACCCTCCGTTGAAGAACTGGCTATGCGAGTTTTTCAATTTGGTGTTCTCTTTGTTGGTCGACTTATTTTTTTGTTTCATTTGTCTTTAATAATTAGCGCTTTTGTTTATAGATCGGATTCACCGATTGGCTGATACGAAGTGGGCGCTAGTCAAGTCTATTTTTGTGAGGCAGTGTATTTTTGAGATACGGTATCGTTTGCACCAGGCCTGCACAATCTGGATGATTCTATATTTCAACGCCGACATGTTGAATACTGTAAAACAAAAAATTATTGCTGCATGTTATTTTTTATCGGTTTTTGCCTCCTAGCAATTTAGTTGCACTTAATTTTCGCGTTTTGTGTATGGCCCATTATAAGTAGCTTTGCACCGTTTTTTTGCCACGTATAGTTTTCGCAAATTTTGTCAATTAATTTGCCGAAATGACCTACGCGAGAAAATTTCATGTTTTGCAGTATTGTTATTTCAAGTATCGTTATTTTGAATATCATATTTCATTCCATTGCGTCAAATAGTGCGCGTGTGTTGCTGTTAATTTCATAATCTGTTCAGCGTTTATTTAATAGTCAGGTGACGAGTTAGTTGCCGAGGGAACGGTGTTACTGTAAAGTTGTTGATGATGTTTAATGCTGCGTGTATAGAATCGGTGTTCCAGTGCCCTTATGCTTGTGTACACTGCTGCCAATGGAGAATGCCAACCCTTTAGAAATATACATTGTAGTCTCCTTGTTGCGGAGTCAAACGTATGAAAATTGACTGTGTCAAAATTAAGCACTTTCTTACATAAAAGATTCTATGGATGTAACGTTTCTAACAAATTTAAATGATACGTTACGGAGCCGTTAGCGGATGAATTTTTTTGCTAATTGAAAAGAAATTAATAAAATAACGTTTTAAATTATTTTGATGTTAAACGAAGGTTTATTTGTATTTGTTGTGGCTTTGCTTGGGCCGGTTAGGTAATGCTTTTCAGCTTGATCCTAGGTAGTTATTTTTCCGATGTGCTTTTCTCGTCAATCTTGTCAGTTTCCGTTAACGAAAGTGCTTTCTCTTAAACTGTGTTCCAAAGGAAATAATATTTACATTTCAGTCATTGTGCATTCATTTTTTGCTTGAAGCCTGACCTATTTACGCCGAGGTTATTGTTAGAAAGTCGGGCGATCACGCGTCATTGTCGGATTTGTATTCTGTCAGTTAAAAGTGTAATGCGAACAGCATCGTAAAGTTTAACTTGAATATATCCAGTCTGGGGCGGTGAGAAATAAATTTGTCGCAAGATTTATCTCTTCCTTGATCCATTAGATGCTTTTTTATCATTAAGATCTGAATATTTGCCAAAAACGCTAGCTTTACGGGTGAAGGAATTTTTTATTCAGCCGGAGGCAATTTGATTTAAACTTCAACATCCAATCTTTCGAAATCTGTGAATTCGCCTGTTAAAAATATTTATGAATTTATTATTGTATACAGCTGCTTGTAGCCGATCATTAGTTGCATGATGGACTATATCAATGCGGATGACTTAACAGTTAATTTGATTTAATCGTGTAGGACTGGTTGTGGTAATTACATAGTATGGCGTAATTAGAGGACGCTTGTTTATTTTCAACATGATCTGTTCGTCCAATCTTCATTTCGGCTCTCTATCGTTCCGGTGAAGATACGTTTAATATTTGCATGTAATAAATTTGTCAATTCTATTCATCGGTATATAGTATAATATATAGTCTCTTATTAATTTATAATTTAGTTTAGATTTGTTCTCCAAATTTCTGTGAACTTTATTTATATCAAAGAATTCCTATACTATCTTTCCCACACAAAATTTCCCCCCCCCACCCACCTCGAGTTCATTTCGAGAGAGAAAATTTGGGCTTGGAAGAGAAAAGGTCATATAACATAGGACATCTAGACTTTTCTCTATGAGCAATAATATTATCATTGATAGATTTGACTCCCGATTGTTTTGACCCCTCCCCCTCGCACCCCTCCCGGTTGTGAGTGCTCTTGCATGGGAGGGGAAAACCTTGTTACAGTGCGCCCCTCCCCCTTGGTCACGAGTTTTGGACCAGAGGGAAAAGTCATTACAAATCTACTCTCAAAATATTGTACTCAATATTCTAACCTTAACTTAAATTCTTTGTACGTTAGGCCAATCCGATTTTTTTTTTCTTGTTCCCCTCCTCTCCCATATGGCAGCCCTCACAACCAGGTGTTCAGCCACCAGTCAGTAGTGTCGATTTGTGTGACAATATTGTCCTTGTATATTATCCGGATTGTCTCGTTGAAAGTGCCAACTACCCATTCACCGACCTCGGAGGGATGATAGGCTGAGTTGGCCTCTGGTAAGTCCGAGAAATGAATCTCTAATCAGCAACATACGTCGGGAATCGAACCCAGGTCGCCCACATGGTAAGCGGCTATGATACCGCTACACCACCAAGACTTTTGCCTCTCTGATTAGACCACAAACAAGGATTCAATACTCTAACATTGCATTGTTTACGCTCAAAGTTTATTTGTTATTTTTCTAAATATTTATCAAAATTACTGCGCACAGTTTAGCCAGATACGAATGTGTGAGAGTTTATGAAACAAATCAAAGTACTATTATCAATACATAATTCGGTCGCAAAACACTATTATTTGCAAACAAGAATCTCTATCTTGCATCTAAGATACATAAAAATTTAAAATTCACACAGTACTATGGAAATGCAGTAAGTAAAACTTAAAAAAAACTAAGTTTGAATTATCAAATTTGATATATAAGAATTTAAAAATCACATGGAGACTACTACATTTGGTCACACTCCCAAACGCATGAAACGAGCTAAAGGAAAATCCAATTCGTCATGCTACTCTTTTTTAAAAAGCTGATTAACAGCTTCTCTTCCAAAATTAACAAAAAATTTGTTTAAGACTTAGTCCTTCTTGGCCCTATATCACATTTTGTTTTGAAAGACTTTAGGAACATCCATGCCAATTTTGGCATTCTTTGCCGCTATTTGCACACTTCTATTAAAATATTCTCTTACCGGCTGCACTACCCAGACTCATCATCTCGACGGTTCACAACTACACTACAGCGCCTCGCTGCAGTACAA
Organism: Chamaedrilus cognettii; assembly: GCA_034695025.1. Classification (NCBI taxonomy): domain Eukaryota; kingdom Metazoa; phylum Annelida; class Clitellata; order Enchytraeida; family Enchytraeidae; genus Chamaedrilus; species Chamaedrilus cognettii. Next base: position 5,810 of record JAQIWG010002676.1, on the reverse strand, counting down.
CTACACTACAGCACCTCGCTGCTGTAGTGTAGTACAACTACACTACAGCGCCTCGCTGCTGTAGTGTAGTATAACGACACTATAGCGCCTCGCTGCTGTAGTGTAGTATAACGACACTATAGCGCCTCGCTGCTGTAGTGTAGTACAACTACACTACAGCGCCTCGCTGCTGTAGCGTAGTGTAACGACACTATAGCGCCTCGCTGCTGTAGTGTAGTACAACTACACTACAGCACCTCGCTGCTGTAGTGTAGTGTAACGACACTATAGCGCCTCGCTGCTGTAGTGTAGTACAACTACACTACAGCGCCTCGCTGTTGTCACACACACACGCGCGTTTTGTGGCCGAATTCCTCATTTAAGCATGGGTAGGCTATTTGCAGCCATGCAGCCCTCCCTCCACTTTATCCTATCCGTCACATCCTCACATCTTAATCCCTTTGCTTTCATATCCTTCTTTGTCAAGTCTTTCCACGTTCGTTTCCGATCTCCCTGTACGTCTTTTTCCATCCGGCTCCTTTCTCAAGACGTGCCCCAGCCATCTCTGTCGATTCTTCTACCACCTGCTGCCGTCACGCCACTGCTGTGACGCCGCTGCTGTCACGCCGCTGCTGTCACGCCGCTGCTGTCACACCGCAATCAAAAGGCACAAACCCAACACGGACCTCGAGTCTAAAAGCGTAGTCCTCGCTGACAGTGGTGCCCCCCATCTTGCGTGTCGCGTGAAACTGTCGCATCGCGCTCGCCTTGCAGCGCTCATGCTGCGCCGCAAGGAGCTCTGGGCCGAGGTACGGCTTGTCCCCACCACACACCTGCCACAGCGTCACACACAATACACACATAATACTTCAACAAATCGCAAACACATATCCTAATGTGAGACATGGCGAACAATTGAACAAAGAAAGAGGCATTTGCCAAATAAAAGCCAAGAGCAAAACTGACGAATAATTCCTAAGATCTCCTTAATTTTATCCCTGTGAGATTGGAAAAATTTAAATACCTTCGCAGAGCGCAAAAGAGTAATCATTTTGCTAGGCGCGTGGCAATGCGGATACTCAAATACAACAAACAATAAAATATTTCTAAGATCTGCTCAAGAAGTTGTAATATTAACAAAATTTTCAAGATGCCATTTTATATCAACCGCTTCATAGTTCGTTTAAACTTCAAATTTCACCTTTGGATCATATTCAGTTTTACCTATTGGTTTTACCTATTGGCTAAAGTATTGCTAATAGGATATATAGGGTATTTAATAGCATTTAAAAAAATTCTTCAATTACATTTAATTGTGCTTGCCGGAGTTAATTTAGCTTATATTATAATTTAGCCGTTTTATATCACTAATCAGTGCATTATTTAATAAATGTAACAACCCTTTTTTGAAAAAATCACAGGATTAAAGGGTAAGCTTAGTGGTGGTCGTGGCGACCCCACCCGGTCCCGTGATTGTCGGGCCCGGATTCCCCCGTCCAGCCTCAGGGACTAGCCAGTCGCAGTTTCCAGGTTGCCAGCAGAGCCGCCGCCCCCACAGGGTTTGTCCACAGATCCATGGGATTGAGTGATGCATGTATTTGTGGGCAATTGAAAAGATGTGTGGTTGTGTCTAGATCTGTTTTGTATAGTGGGCACTGTGGCGATGGGTGTGTCTGTGGATCCATCTTGTTTTGTATGTCATCAGTAAAGGGGATTTGCTTGTTCTGAGTTGTGTAAGCTTAGTTGTTTGGCACTCTGCTCACCAGCTCCATGTCCTTGATGTAATCGTCCTTGGCGCTGGCTACAGCCGCCAAATTGTTGGCCTCGGCTGTCGCCTAGAACCAACACCACGTACAGCACCCAACCAGTCAGAGATTTGAGACACGGGACATCGAGCACGTTAGTTAAAGGGCAAACATGTCAAACAGCTAGCATTAAGTACTTTGCAAAAAAAAATTTGAACTAAGACTAGTTAACATCACACAACACTGTTCAAGGTATAAATGCAGGAATTTAACATGTACCAAAGATAAAAATCTACAAGTAGACAGTAGATGTTCGGATTACTTTACTTTAGTAGATACCGATTCTTCCTGAGCTCCACCCCTGCCCCCCCCAAAAAGCGTAAGTACACAATGCCGCAATCCCCCCACCACGTAATGCAAGCATACGCTTTGACCCCGTCTCCTGTGCGTACATAATAAATGATCGATTAAAGAAACGCAGTACATGCATTACATGAAATGTAACTTACCATTGTATTAGAAAAAAAAATATATATATATAAAAAATATATAAATAGAAATAATAAGCTATAAAAATTAAATATATAAATAGATCAATATCTGACCATTAGCATAGACTTGGGTTCAGGCAGCTCATCACTTTGAAACAGAGCGACGTAGACCTGAAACAATTACAATCATCATATTTGAACTAGGTTTAACTTGCAAACTCCAACCTGATAAACTGTCAAATAAACTCCTAAACCCCTTGGCATTGACTAAACGGTCATACCCTAAATTATTCAACGAGCTCCATGATATTGACTAGAGTGGTCACACCTTGAAGTATTCGACAGGCTCCTTGCTATTGACTAGAGTGGTCATACCTTAAAGTATTCGACGAGCTCCTTGCCAGTGACGGGAATGCCGTTCATTTCCTTCACAACGAGACTGCTGGTGCTGAGCAGAGATTCCACGAAGCTCTTGACGTGGGTCCTGAAGTCATCTTCTATATCTGCAGTGGCCAGAGTATCGGTACACGCAGGGTAATCAGTACATGTCTGATATCAGCAAAAGTAGGGTATTGGTAGGCGCACCTGTATGGGTACCAGCAGGGCATCAGTATAATTTGCTCGTTTGTCCGCTTGCTGCGGGCGGCGTAGCCTTGAGCGTGAGTGCGCGCCAAGCGGATCTGTTCTGCACCTTCCTCCAAGCCGTTTTCAGCCCCATGTTGAAGGGCTTCAGGTTCCCCTCCACAGTGCGAGTCCAAGTGTTACTGGGCCTCCCCACAGGTAGCTTCCAGCCCTTTGTGGGATGCCGATGGCGGCTCTCAGTGCCCGCGTGTGGTCCTTAGCGGGGTCCCCGCGTGCAATGTGGCCAAGCAGTTGCAGGCGTCTCTGGCGTATTGTCTCCAACACTACTGATTGCTGCGCCTGGCCCCTACTTCAATATTGGTCGCATGATCCTTGTGTATCGGTATAACCACGGTATCAATACAAGCAGGGTATCGGTACCAATAGAGTATCGGCATAGGCACGGGATTTATAAACTTTTTTTTCTTTTTTCAATCCCAGCACGTCAGGCCAAGTCTACGTGCTCCGCCATCCATGCTCTGGCTTTGACTCCAATGGAGGAGTTTACAGCCTTTTCAGGTTTCTTATCTCACTTGAATCCTAAACTTCAGAGGAGTTCAGGCCCTCCTAGAGTGTGCAGATTCTGCTTGATGTTAAGCTACTTTTACAGGTAGCAGGGAGAGGTGACACAATTTTGTGACAATTTATTGTCCGATCCGACCTCCCGGTAGGCTGTGTCCTTCGGATTTCAATTTACGTCCCATCTGGATTGGGATTGGACAAGCCCAAGAAATTGAATTCTCTGTCGAGCTAGAGGGGCGATTGAACCCCGAACTCTAGCAGTCCAGTGACATACCACAAGACCACGCAGGCACTGCGTGATCTTGGCTAGGCACGACATTCGATACAAGTAGAGTATCGATATAAACAGGATATCGGTACAAATAGGGCATATTGCATACCGCAATATTCAATTCACAACAAATTCAAAACGTCCGCTCTGGTACTAATCCTAGCTTTACGTTTGAATGCCAATAACTTCATTGTCAGCTTGACAATAAAGCGTTATGTTAGCTGACAATAAAGCGTTATGTTAGCTGACAATAAAGCGTTATGTTAGCTGACAATAAAGAGCTATGTTAGCTGACAATAAAGCGTTATGTTAGCTGACAATAAAGCACTATGTTAGCTGACAATAAAGCGTTATGTTAGCTGACAATAAAGCGTTGTTAGCTGACAATAAAGCGTTATGTTAGCTGACAATAAAACGTTATGTTAGCTGACAATAAAGCGTTGTTAGCTGACAATAAAGCGTTATGCTAGCTGACAATAAAGCGTTATGTTAGCTGACAATAAAGCGTTATGTTAGCTGACAATAATGAATTATGTTAGCTGACAATAAAGCGCTGTGTTCGACAAACAATGAAACTATCTAGATGATAAGTACACGACCATATAAATGATATTAACCTGCATTCAGGCTTAGTACACCTTGGCCGGATCAAAATGACAACACTTTAAACTTATCATAACTCGGTCAAATGCTAAGTTTCCAGCATTAGTTGTTGTGTATTGTTTGCCTAATGTCAAGTTACAAACAAGCAGTCCAGAAATTCAGTCACAGCTGATGTTCATAGTGTGGATATAGCTCCTTTTTCGCGTATACGTGACAGAAGACAGAAACGCCACTGTTTGATTGCTTGATCCATGATTTTATGATCAAACAACAGCCGCTATTCAAGAATACTCTTAGACGCGTGATTAACGTCACGAATGCAGAATGATAAACGCGCTCCTCCAGTACAGGTGTAAACTCTACATTCCAATTCTGAGGGCCTAGCGGATATAACCACGTCTTCTGTAATGTGGATGCAACCAAGGAGAACACTTTGAACATCAGTTGTGACAGAGTTTAAGGTCTGCTTGGTCGTCACTGGACTGTAAGGGCACAATGGCGTAGCAACTAATGTGGAAACTTTCTTTTCGGTACGTTTTTTAAAACATCCATAATTTTGTCAAAATTACTCCCATTTCTCTACAAATTTCCAGGTTGGTGTAGATATGTATACAGTTATTGTGTATAAAATTTCAGACAAATCTGATAACTTTTGACCGAGTTATGACAAGTATAAAGTGTTACCATTTTCATCTGGACACGGTGTAGATGTACTTCTAAATTGTTCATGATCTATCTGGCATCGTACATAATATTAGTAATCTATTCTGCTTTGAAATCTAAATTCAGACAAGAATCAGCAGGGCCATTTTAAACTCTGTTAGAATAGTCCCAGTGCCACTCCTGCTTCTTGCCACACAGACTATGTGTGACAAGAAGCTGTGCTACGGCCTATCTAAGCACTCGAAAATCGCTTAGGCCTAATGCAGACACTACCGCAGTCACTTTGGTAGTAGACTCGCAATACTAAGCCTGCTCTTTCTAAATCAGGCGCAGAATTTACACCATGCCATTATTGTTAGCCTCTACCTTTGGGGCTCCTTCTGGTAGCCCTCTGGGGTTCCCCATAGGGGCCAAAGACCCCCGGGTCACTTGTGACCCGGGGGTCTTTGGCCCTCAGGTGCCCTAAAAGGGCCCCTGAGGAGCTGCCAAAGGGGTACAAAAAAGTTTTTCACACCAGAGTTTTTTTACGATGCTGGTGAAGGTTCACAATTGATGGCCCTGAGACCACAAATGGATTCTGGGGCTCCCTCTTGGTCCCCCAATGCCCGTAATGTCCCTGACAGCCCTTTCAGCCCCGAGCATCGCCGGGTGCCCCAGCTAGTAATAATCGTCGTTGGTACTCGAGTCGTCACGTATCATAAATGACTATTTTGTTAACTGGGCAAACTCTATCACCTAACATTAGGAATTCCACCGCTCGCATTTCAACTGTACGTTTATTAAAGCTTATATTTCTTTATTGTATTCTGCCTTGATGGCAGTGACGCCGGAACGAGGGGGGCAATGACCCTTCCACTCGGCAATGTGGGGGGGCAAACAATAGTATTTGCCCCCCAAAGGCAAACCCTGGAGGGC
>JAQIWG010002675.1:0-19721 GCA_034695025.1 Chamaedrilus cognettii | reverse complement strand
AACGACCATGAGTGAGTAAGCTGTATGAATAATAGTTTGATTGCTCCCTGTGTATTAAACAACTTACTATGAAATTTGTAATACTAATAATATAAGAAACTTACACTGCATATTTTAGCGTAATATCAGACGCCAATTTACAATTTAATTTAGCATTCAAATTGAATGTAACGTGACGTCACGTTCAGCTCACCCCACCCTCCCATCCCGTAACGTTTCGTCACGTTTGCAAGGATCCCACGCACCCACCCCCGAGCATGACGTAATTATGCAATGACCCCCTATAACAGCAAGCCTAAACATTATACTGCGTCCTCGTGTTGAATTATGCGATTTTTCACCATGTCGCGCAAATAATTATGATGTACATCCAGCTCACATGCACCAAAGGCAGGACACTACATTCAGATCTAGTTGAGTAACGAATCATTCAAGGCTGCATTTTTAAGGACAGTATTGTGTGAACGCGGCACAGCGAGACTGACTGGGCAGGCTGAGGGCTGGGCAGGAGAAGGGTACGGGGCAAGTGAGCCATGAGTTCGCCGAGGCACAGATCGTCGAGTTGAGAGGCTCGCAGATTCCTGCGATAAACAAGCACAGCATCAGCATTGAGATCAGCATTAGTTTCAGGAAATACTCACAGGTGTACACTTTGGAAAAAACATAACATAGGGCTATAGGACAAAACATAACATAGGATAACATAAGACTAATGCGCTTTGAAAAATGTAATTTATTAATTTGCTTAAAACCGTAGCTGCACGATGCATCGGCAAGACCAGTGCTGAACTTTGACATTATATTTGGAACCAATAGGGCCTAATGCACCCGTTTTAAGCGACCGCTCACTTGTAGTTTGGAGGCCACGTCGTCTGCACGCTTGTGAAACAATGTACTGTTATAAAGTAGAAAACCTGAAATTGTACCTTCGTTCAAAGACATTCTGAAAATCATTGCCTGCGCTATTGTATTTCATGCACCGCTAAAACACATAGTCATGACTTCTATAAAAACAGCGATCAAAGTGTTTCTCGAACCCGGATGCGTAAGTCCAGTGCTAAACTGAGGGGGCTGACTTCCCGTCGAGGTCCACACACAATTTGGGTCCCCCAATTCTTGGCCGTTTGTTCTCCCGTCCCCATCAGAGTCCATCTGACAAATCGTCGGATTCCAAACCTGCCCGCAACATCGTCAAGCCTGACTGGATTAAGAAATCTCGAAAAGCACCTAACTCTATCGACACTACATAGCAATATAAATCTATTTATAGATATATATAGAATATAGAACTATTTGAGCTGGCTGGTGGCAAGCACCGAGAAATAAGGCTAAGTCCATTTAGTTTACTATTGGTGCAAAATATGATGTCGTGACAACTGGCAGAAGCGACTAGATGTAGCACATAGTGATAGCAACCTGACATGTAGGTTCTCGGGGGATTTCAATTGATATCCAGTTTTTACATGTACGCAAAGCGCGCGAGAAAGCGAACAATGACACGGACTGTGATCGCTGCATTGCAACAACATTGTGACCCGAGGCATGTCTGAACAAAACTTCAACAGCAATTTTCATTTGGTAGAATTGGAAAAGCTGATAGAAACGACGGATAAAAGCAGGGGTCACAAGCACGTAGGCTAAGTGATTGGGCAACGGGATAAAAAACTCTTCTGTACAGGCTATACAGGCTCTATAGGCCTAGCGTTATACAGCAAATCAAAACATCATTACTGGATGTCGTCAATGTTTCCGCAACACTCTTTCACATGGCTGAAATCGAGCTCAACTGAAGAATGAATAGCCTGCAATTCTACATACTATGAGTTTGCATTTCATTGCGTCACCATTATAGGTCTTATGATTTGTGGATGTAAAGAACAAAGCCGACAACATAGGCTATTATGTGATCACTGAATTGCAGAGCCAGACAAGAGGACAGCAGTGAATATGAATTATGCGACACTTGTCAATGGATTCAATATTAATGCGATTCTTTGCGAATGGCCTACAAATAAAAACTTGTCGTATAAGACATTAGATACTAGGACATGTTGCACAATGCGCAACCAGCCACAAAACAGCCACTGGCCCAGTATTTGGACTCATTTCACGTCGGAAGAATCGCGCAATGTGTATTGCAGCGCTGTTGATGAGCGCCATGCTGCGGAGGTCCGGGGAGTAGCGGCCCCCTCAATTTTTTGAAGCGACTCTTTCGAATTTGGACCCCTCCAATAGTTAACCGTATAGCACAAATTCGACATAGGCTACCTCAATATTCAAATTTGAGATGCTCCCTAATATTTTTATGCAATTTTACGTATCTTCTTCGCGTTTAGATCAGATTGATACCTATACGTCTATAGGTGTGCTTGCTATATGACATTTTACGCTGTAGACAGTCTACATATACAGTAAGTTCAACGCAAGACTTGGCACGGCGAGCGCTCCGAGGCAATGGATCGACAATGCGCTGTTGTTGGCCCAGAACCTCGTTAAGGTCAGAATCTCACGACAACTCGGAGTCTCATTATACTCTCGCATTGAGCTTTCCACTTATTTTGGCTTAATTCGCGTTCGGCTACACAGAACTCTAGATAGATATTTCTTGTGTGTGCGCGGCACATCAAACATCACACGACAATGATTATTGTTATCGGCAAAAGTGTTCGCTAGCAAAAGTTCGCACATAGCACATTGAACGTAAAAGTACAGTTAAAATCTATAACACACTGATACTCCCAAATGCGCTAAAACCTTAAAAATTTAGCAAAGATTGTCGAAATAAAGCTCAATGCTGAAATCACAGTCCAACTAACTAATAGTGGTAGTCTTAGATACGGATGGCTTTGTTTTAAATTTAGTGGACGGCATAAAGCATAATTGCTTTTATTGGGGACGCGTCTTATCCAACGCATGAATAAAATCGAGATTTCCTGCATGCGTGAAAAACATATCAAATTATTTTTTATCCCTGCATGCACAAAATCACAGTTTTATGCAACTTTGGATTACCAGCATGGGGCCCACATGATATCAGTTAGGGGCGACAACAGTCTAGTAATAGGCCAACTGCTGTCCTTCGCCACAAAATTAATAATGTCGTTTCGCGTTTGTAGTCGATGTGCCGTGATAAGTCGCGATGCTATGTTATAGATCTACTTGAGCTAAGGACATGCACTCACTCACACGTCCCAGATCTGTTGAAAGCGGTTCCGAGTCGTTGCTTGTATGTAGAAGCAACGACAACAGTGAACAGCCCTAGAAGAATATTAAATAATTTTGTCGCAGCAATGCCAGCGTTTGTAAGTTGTTTGCAGCAATTTGCGGTGGATGCGGCTGAAAAAATTTGAAGCCTCGAGGCCTCAAGGCTAAACGAGGCCGACCATAAACACAGCAGTTAGTAGATAAGCTGGACCCTTGTCTTACACTGTAGTCAATTATAGATTATTTAAAATGTTTAACGCGTCTAGGTTGAAAGGCTGATTTTCAAACTCAAACTGATGGCGCTATTGGAACCAATGCTATCCATATCCATGCCTTGAGACAGCGTCGCATCATTTCACAACTACTCGGCAGATCAAAAGACAGAGCCTGAATGCATCCTTCCAAAACTATCAATCAGAAAATAGCACTAATAAACGAGCAGTCACTAATTATCTAATTGTTTGAAATCATTAAATGAACCTCATCAAGTAGATTATAGAGATTATCTTAGTGCTGAAAAAAGGTCGTACGAATCCATTGTTGAACCAGGCGAGTCCGAAGGGGTTCCTGTCGCCCGTTCCCCCCACGAGCTTGTGCCCCACCCCGGGCCACAGCTGACCCGGCACGCAGGGGTTGGGCACCTTCGCGCCGTTGGGGATGTAGCTCTGGAAGTAGGGATAGGGGGCCACGGGGGGGGAGAGGATACCCACTGTGACGAGAAGGATGAAGCGAAACATCTGCACACAAACGAGCATTCAAGGAAACTTTTAAAGAAAAAGCATTCGCAGCTGATGAAAGCCTAATGTGCCAGAGCATAGCCTGAGCAGTTAGCAAAGCGAGAAAATTAGCATAGGTTGCACCATGTACGATAATCTGGCTGTGTCTAGCCGATAGCTCAAGCTTAATTTAACTCAGAGCATGGTCAACAAAGATAGTTAACAAAGTTATCCTCAGCCAATTGATGTTTTTTGTTGATGTAGAAGGTCTACCTTAATCGCCGCTGCTAAGTATAGGCCTATCGTTCAAGCACTGTCAACTCTGCTCAGTGTTAGCTGTGTTCAGTGCTAACCGTGTTCAGTGTTAACCGTTTAGTGTTAATCGTTCAGTGTTAACTGTTTAGTGTTAACCGTTCAGTGTCAACTGTTGGGTGTCAACTGTTCAGTTTTAACTGTGTTCAGTGTTTAACAGTTCAGCGTTAACCGTTCAGTGTTTTACTGTTCAGTGTGCAGAGGACGACGGGATGCTCTGTAACTAGCGACAGTCGTCGCGTCGTTTATACGTCGTTGAGTCGCCAGTAGCGGGCTGAGCTGCAACAGTGCACATTCAGTTTATTGTATCGGCGTGTTCGTAGCCGCTCTCGTCTGGCGTGTGGAGGTTGCGCTGTATTGCGTGTGATTCTGATGCACGTACAGTCATTGTACCGATAAGTCTGGGCTGTGACGCGCAGATTTATTTGTGAGCACTCAATACCCGTATGATGAGTGATTCAGACTCACACGCATAGGCGCGCAGCGCTTTTGAAGCAGAGGGGAGCCACATCTTGTGAGCTGAAGCGAATAGACCTACCATCGGTCGAATGGGGGGTTATTAGGGAGTTTTATTATTGAGAACCTGAACACCGTGCTGGAGTTATCGCATAGTATAGCAAGGTGGGACCCAGCAGAAGTTGCAAGGAGGGCGGTAAACGAAATTTTAAATTATGCTTATTTCTTTATTCGCCACTGACATATAGGCAGGAGACGCAAAGTGAGACAATCAAACAAGCAAACAATCAAACAAGCAAACAATCAAACAAGCAAACAATCAAACAAGCAAACAATCAAACAAGCAAAAAATCACGAAAAGTGAAAGACGTACTCTCCACTCGAGAAATATGGAGGGATATCAAACAATAGGCTATAGCATATTTATTGAGATATTTACAAAAGGTCTTCTGTATCATATGAAGTGAGGCCCATTAGTATCATTAGCTTTTTTTTATAAATTCCTCATCAGTTTCTCCAAGCCGGCAGCGTAACGTGCGTGAAACAGAACTGGTCTCATTCAGTTTCTTCGAAAGACTGCCGCAGCATCGCGGAGATCGCTCACGTGTGTAGATACCCCAGTACGCATGCGCACCGCGTCTTCGGTCTGCGGTCAGTGGTCGCAGAGCCTCCCCCCCCCTCCCCATTGTTCGCGCCGCTTCGCTGACCACCCCCAATTCAATAAGAACTCGGCAAAATTGCGCAACCCTACCTCGCTGGGATATCAAGAGACGAGGGACAAACTCCGGCTGAAACTGAATAGCTGCTGCTCGGACACGTGGCCTATATCACCGCCTATATATCCCAAGGAACCTCATTTTTACCCTGGATGGATAAGTGGAATAGATGACCCGGCGTTTTTCTCCACTTTCTCCTTTCCTCCTCGCCTAGGTTTCTTAAATTAGGCCTACATCGGCGTGGTGCCCATGACGAGGGGAGCTCCCTGATGACGTCATTCAATGCCGAAACTGACTACACCGATGTTATTACCGGGCCCTATGCTGTAGCATTACTCGTATTATCAGTATTATGTATTAATTGGCCCGTTTGAGCGCGCAGCCCAAAGCATTATAGTACGCGCATACCATATACTGGCTTACTATTATTGCATTTGGGCCTATCGTAAATAAGAGCAGGCTTGGACACACGGGCTGCAGTGTACCTATAGCCTATGGTTTCAAGACTCACGTGATAGATTCTACAACTTAACGATGAAGAAATTGCGCATGACAAGCATTGATTTTTTCCAAATGACAGACTACCGAAGTGCATCCTAACCGATCCCCTTCAATGACGAGCAAAGATAAACGAGCCGACCTGTTGCATTGTAAGTATACTGTTCAAGAGTTACACTGCTAAGCGAGTCAGTTTTGGCAACATCATTGTCTACAAACGGAATACATAATGTAGCGAGTTAAATCATTCTTGCTGAATATCAGCGCATCGTTGAATAGACTCGAGTAGTTCGCATGTTAGTCTGAATAATGCCGAGATTGAGATTGTAGAATACTCGTATTAGACCTAGGCCTATTACAAATACTCGTATTAGACCTAGGCCTATTACAAATACTCGTATTAGACCTAGGCCTATTGCAGCAGTATCTTCCTCCAGCCGTCTGCACAAGAAGCAGTAAAAAATGTTAAACGTAGCCTACTTTCGTAAACAATAGCGCAGTGCTATATTTACAGCGTCGCAAGTTGTTGAGTCATATCTGCATGGATGCATAACGAAAGCACTCCACTCTGAGCATAAAGCATACGAATTAGTGCCCCTATAGGACTTCTAGCACAAGTTATAAGCCTAAGTAGCCTACATACGAGATGTTGAAATTTGATTGAATTTGAATGGCATCTGTAGAACATGTCGTTACTGTATACTGGTTAGACTTACAACGCTGATGAAGCATGAAAGCGAGATACTTGCCCACTATTGCCCACCTCATACACCGAACTATAAATGAGACTTCTGAAGGAGATCCAAACACTGGCCGCAGTCATCCAATTACAAAACTGTCAACTATGATATAATAACAAGGAGCCTTTCACTCAACATCAAGAAGCCCGTTTACTTCCCGGGCCACATACTGTAGCCGAGTGCCGCCAGTACCGCCACACGCTCAAACCCAAGCGCCGCTCTAAGCCCCGACGCTCCATTCGGCTTGACACTCGGCGCAGCGGCCCTTGTGGTCATTGCCGTGGTCGGTGGGGGCAGCTTCGGAGCGCAGTAGGTGATGAGCTTGAGCGGCGGCCCGGTCTGGGGGGCGCCTATCGGCCAGAACTGGTTGATCCACATGCCGAGCGCGCCGTTAAGACACCCTGTCCCCATGACGTCACTGATGACGTTGAGACAGCTCGAGTCGCAGGTCGGCGTGCAGAGCTCCCCCACAGGGCCGAGCAGCGCAGAGAATGTGTTGAAGTCACAGCTCCCATACGTGAGGTCGTTGGACAGGGAACAAATGCCGACGTTCTGGTACTGCGTGCAGGTGTCAAAGTTTGGCACGGCGGGGTAGATGGTGATGAAGCCATAGCACATCTCGTCAGAGGTCGCCTCGCCCCAGTAGGTGGTCACGTTCTTGAGCAGTGACGAGTAGGTGCAGTCGACGCGGATCTCGTCACCCGCGTTCCAAGGTATCGGGGTGCTGAAGCTGTGAGAACGTCAAACTCAACTATTTATAAGATACTCAGTTCATTTTATTGTTTGTAGGTATTCCCTACATATTAGATATTCAGTAGGTATTCCCCCCTATCTTAGGGAAGTGGTGCCCCATTACACCAGCTGATGGTGGGGCTGAGGAGTGGTTATACCCTAGACTGGTAGGCATCGCAGGGACACATGTGGCTGACGAATTAAAATGACCTTTGCCAAGGGCGTTTGAAGTGATTCGAAATCTTGTGCCGCGGCCGAGACTCGAACCGACGCACTGTCGCACTAGTAATCCGTGGTCCGCGACTTAGACCACTCGCCACAACGCTCCGTCACTATTATACTCCTACTTTGAGCCGCTGTGGTCGAGCAAGCCTGACGACGCCAGCAGAAATTAAATATCATGCCAACGGTAGTAGGTAAGTTTTTGAAGCTCATTGAAAAATGATTATAAGCCAACCTGGACATTATAGGAGTGTTGAAATCGAAAGCTGGATTTTGCTCCAACGTGTTCTGGATCTGGTTGCTTCGTATTAGTGTGATGCCTCCTGAGGTACCTGTTAGCAAAGAGCAGGACAAGCCATCAAACGTTTCATTTTGATCAACATAACACATAAACGAGAAAGTTTTGATGTCTAATTCAAGCAGTACCGGTAACGGCAGGGGAGGTGGGTTACCGACAGGGATTTATCCCTTCCAAACAAAACAAATGGATAATGACTGTTAAGAATGGCTCCGAATATTTCTCCTCACACCCGCCTCCTCCAAACGGTCTCAAATTTTGCACGAGAGGAAAAAAATGTCGATGAAAATATTCTATCCCAGTCGTGACGCTAACAAATTGTGGTCTGCCCCAAAAATATTGTGTTTCTCGTTGGTCTCCTTCCGAAAAAAAATCTGCAGCCGTCACTGCCTCAAACCTCTCTCCTCAAATCGAACTCAGGCCTGGGCGGCAGTGAGAGGGGTCTAGCAAGGAGCACATACACAGTATTACACACCTAGCAGGTGCATGTGTAGCGCGGCCGCTGCGATATAGACAGTCTTGGGGGTGATGAGGCTGGAACAGTTTGAGGTACAGCTGCCCGAGAAGGAGACGCTCGGCTGGAAGGGGGGTATGTCGAGGTAGTCCTGCCCGACCATCACGATCTGCCCGTTGTTGGGCCTCAGCGAGCTCGTGTAGTAGATCTTCATTCCTGAGCTGTCAGTCAAGCTGTTGGACTGCGCCGCGTTGTTCCAGTGAAGCTGCGAACGCGAGAGCAAATAAAGGTCAACAAATGATGAACAAAAGTCTGATTGAAAGTGTTAATCGGACATGCCAATGAAAGAATGACAAGACAAGAACTATATGTACAGTTGTACAATGTAATTTCTGCGTAACGGTACTCGACTTGCAGAACTGCGTACTGGTACTCTACCTGCAGAACTGCGTACTGATAGCCCAGGGGTCCCATGGCGAACCCGAACTGATCGGAGTAGCACTGGCCCCCCGACCCAACGGTCCAGAGCCCCATGATGGACTGACAGCCGCCTAGCGCCATGCCGCACTGGAAGGGGGTCGACATCTGGGTCTCTGAAATGGCGTCGCACTGCGCCGTTCTAGCACTCAAATTTGACGAACGGCGTAACAAAATAAAGTTCAGGCACGGTTCATTAATAATGCAATGCAGAGCGCTTCGTTGCCGCTCCGATACTTGAATTGCTTCATCCATCAGACGTCAGTAAGCTTGTCTACTCGAACTTTTCAATGCGACTTTACAAAAATTTACAGAATTTATTACATCGTCTTCAGTCTAACTAAATCTTGAACATGAATCAATCAATAGATTGGACATGTAATGAGAGGAGAGGGATTGTTGCGAGATATGATGGAGGGAAGAATGGAGGGCAAGAGTGGACCGGGAAAGCCACGTATCGGGATGATAGACGACCTGCTTGAGAAGGAATCGTACACAGAGATGACCAGAAGGGCCGAAGATCGGCTCGGCGGAGGGATTGGATACCAAAGACCTGCCGTGTAGTAGAATACTGAAGAAGACTCAAGCACCGACGCAACTACTTATCATGCAAACGGTGCTTTTTCATCCCCATTTGCATCCGGATTTGGATAGATAAAGATCCATGTACACAGAGAATAATGATGTGCACTGCATGCAGCCACGCAGCATGGACAGTCGTAGTGTGATGCTGCAATGGCGAAGAAAAGGCTAATGGCGCGACTCACGTGTGGGTGCTGTCTTGCAGCCGTAGAGGATCATGTGGTGGAGGATGGCCGAGTTGTTGATGAGGGGCGTCGTGCCGATGATCTGGTAGGCCGTGTCGTTGGGCAGCGCGAAGCCGAAGCACACGTAGGTCGTCAGCTGGGCCGGGACTTGCTGCAGCGGGAACGTGAGTGAGATGTTCTTTGTGGCTGTAGACAAATATTGACATCAATACGAGTCTATATTGGTGTAGATAAATCAACCCATCCGTACGAGTCAATTCCTTGTTGACGAGTTTGATGCAGCAAGCATAAATTAATGCACAGAAACGAACAAGTGGCCGTCACTTTACGCTGATGTCGAGAAGCAGATACAAGTAGGCCCTTAAGCAGCTAGTTTGTACTGTTTATATCGACTAGTTTATACCGCTAGTTTGTTAATTTTTCTTAACCTCCCTTCCCCTTCATTTCCTCATGTGTCTGAGCATGCAGCGGCTCATAGCGATACCCCGCATCCATATCTGTCCATCACCAGACACCAGCCAAATTTTACTAGGCATGTATACATGTTCATTTTCAAAAAGTTGCAATAACGTAACATCACGATGTATAGCTTATTATTAGAGGCTCTACAATGTGTAGAAGATCCAAGCTTATATCTCAGATCGCCGTTAAGTCAAATTGGTCGATAATTGTTGCCAAGATCGCACAAACAAAACCACTTGGCACACACACACAAAAAAAGAAGTTCACTGCATTCAGACCATGTTAACTGAGAACTCATTTGTAAAAATGACAAAGAACACAATTTTATGTGAACGCAGCGGGACAGACTGGGGAGGCTGAGGGCAGGGCAGGAGAAGGGCGGGGCACACTTGAGCCACGAGTTCATCGAGGCGCAATTCGCCGAGCCGACAGGCTCGCAGATCCCTGCGACAAACAAGCACTACACCAGTATAGGGCCTAATGAGTATAGGTCTACAACAGTAGAAGAAGAAGAAGAGAACACTGGTTTGAGATCAGTACTATTTTCAAGTGTTATGATACATGCAGCATATGCAACTATGCATTCCTTGAACATGTAAATGCAATTTTTTTGTTTCGTTTATTCGCTCGGAACTAGTTGCATCAGCATGATAAGTTCTTAAATTCTGACAAAAAAATTAAACCAATGGCCGACCCGCTTGAGATACCGGGCACTCTGAACTCTGAAGGCCTAGGCTACACTATACACGATTATTTGTCTATACAGCGTAAAGCTAAAAGATCATGAAATCATATATTTCCTAAAAAAGTATTCAGAAGAATCAAAGGCAATTGGAATTCAAACACCATTGAAATACATCGCCATGTCTTTAAAAACATTATAATCGATGCGTTTTTCAAACCGGGATGCGACAGTCCAGTGCTAAACTGGGGGAGCTGATTGCCCGTAGAGATCCACACACAGTTTGGGTCCCCCAATTCTTGGCCGTTGGTTCGCCCATCTCCATCAGAGTCCATCTGACAGATCGTCGAATTCCATACCTGCCAGCAACATCGTAGAACTTAATTGTATGAAGTTAGAAATACGAAAAAATACCTACCTCGATCAAGCCTATGCATCTTATATTTTGTACAATGCGTGGCAACTGGTGGAAAGCACCGACAAATAAAGCCTCGACCATCGAGCTTATTATTATAGTGCAAAATTATATGTCGTGACCATTTAGCAGAGCTAGGCGACTGGATATTGCCTATAACGGTAAAATGAAAGCTTCCAAATGATCCAATTTGAATGCGTTTCATGGGTTTGGCCTGCAAACAACAACTTGTCGCAAAAGTATCAGGGCCTGTTGCGCAATCATAAACTAGCCATTCACCCAAAACTAGGACTTATTTCAGTCCAAGGATCACGCGATTTATGTTACAGCTCTATTGATAATGCGCTTTGACATAATTATGTCATGTGTACATGTTATACGCGCATCTTAGTGCGTACCTCCATCTGAAGACCATCGTTGGACTTACCAATCTCTTTAGACTCACCAATGTCTTTGGACTCACCAATTTGGACTCATCAATCTCTTTGGACTCACCAATCTCTTTTGACTCACCAATCTCCGTCGTTGGCCAATTTCTTGGACTCGCCAATAATTAAACGGGTAGATAAAAGGCAAGTTTCACAGACCTCAATATTTAGCTACCCAATATAATACCTTAAATAATAATACGAGTACAAACTTCAGCCCCACCAATATTTTTTCTATGATTACACTCTGAAATTGATACGGACCCTATTAACTTTCAGAAAACATTGACGCTTTTTGATGCTATATCGTAGATCTGCCATTCAACGCAAAGCTTGGCAGTTGGTACGCCGCAGCGCCGTGGAGGAATTCTGCCCTAGACCCAACAATGGGCCGTCGTTGGCCCGGAACCCTGTTGAATGTTGAGGTCAAGCCTCACGACATTTCCAAGTCGTATGAAACTCTCATGATCAGTAAGCTCGAGGCTCATTTCACGCTCCGCTGCAGAACGCCGGATAACAGTACTAGCTACAACAGTACTCGCTAGTAGCGTTCGCTGGAAAACGTTCATGCGTTCTTCGTTTTCCACTGGAGGTGAAGTGAGTGAAGTGAAGTGAAAACGATAAATGATAGATACGCATAGGAGCTGTTTCCTTCTAGGTGAAGTGAATTGGATAAATTCATCACGCCCAGGTTTGCGCAGTGACGCCTGACATAACAAAGCACTGTTTCAAACGCGATGCTTTAAGTACGATATTTCGATTATCTAGTCAGTAAGAAATTAAGCTTTGGCACAAATATTTTATGGCGCATATCCCATGTTAAATTGTGCGTAGGCCTATTTCGCCGGGGTTTACATTCTAAGTGGCTGGATTTATCCACATTGTTCAATTTGTGATCTTGTTGGGCCATTATTTCGTTAACCGAAATACACACACCCGTAATGCCTATATGTAGGCCTATGCCATCTCGCCTAGCCAATGTCAAATTATAGATTCAGTCGACAGCCTTATGCAAAAAACTTATCCTATTGCGCTCATTGCGCGGTGGTGCATGTGGTTCGGGCCGACAACAGTACTGCCGCGCGCCCCTTCGCTGCATTAATTGTGGCGTTACTTCTGTGCAGGCGATGTGTCGTGATAAGTGGCGATGGGTATAACAGTGTTCGCAGGTCCACTTCTGCGCAGGGCGCGCTCTCTCTCACACGTCCTGCATGCATTCAATGCAGCTCTTGTCGCTTGTAGGCTAGGCTTATACGTAGAATCGACAATAGCAATGATTGGGAGTTGGTCTGCGATCACTTTGTCGCGGCAATGCCAGTGATGTAAGTTGCTAGATGCCTGGAGCAATAGATGGCGGATGCGGCTTGACGGAGTTTTAGCGCCTACAGACTGCCTCGAAGCTAGACTGACGACCATGAACACTGCAATTATTGGCAATTAGGCGAGTATCTTATTTCACGCTGTAGTCTATTGCATGCATTTACAATATTGAAAGTAAAAATTTTCAAACTTCATGTAGGCTATTTACAATGTTGAAAGTCTGCTTGCCAAACTGAAAATGATATCGCTAGTCGAACCACCAGTGCTAAAGTTTTTCTGCGTTATCTTCGGCTGCATCCATGTCTCGTGTCCGTGTCTCATTGTTTCACAACAAGGGTAGGCCTACTACCCTTTAGATCGAAAGACAAGGCCTAATGCATTTCTTCAAATTTTCCACAGAAAACAGCACGAAACATAAATAAAAACGTTCGCTAACAAGCCAATTGCTTTAAATGAACCGCATCAAGTTGAGATTATTGCTATTAATAAGAGGAAGAGCATCCGGACGTAACAACTCTGCTTCAGCAGTCCTCATCAGGGCGCAAACGTCTCAACTTGTGTGACAGCATGGACCTTAGCAGATCAGACGACAAAGAGGAGGTTAGCATAGAGCGTACGAATGAGTTGTTGAACCAGGCGAGTCCGAAGGGGTTCCTGTCGCCCGTTCCCCCCACGAGCTTGTGCCCCACCCCGGGCCACAGCTGGCCCGGCACGCAGGGGTTGGGCACCCTGGCGCCGTTAGGGATGAGGCTGGGGAAGTAGGGGTAGGGGGCCACGGGGGGGGAGAGGCCAACCAGGAGCAGGATGAGGGGGAGGGGACGAAACATCTGCACATAAGCGAACAGTGTACTTTGGGAGAAGCTTCTCTGCTGATGAAATACTATGATGCGTCTAATTGCAAAGCGAAGAAGTGCCTAAGCGTGTGCTACTTGTATAGGCTTACACGGTAGATCCGGCCAGGAGTAGCCAATTAGCTTAAGGCTCAATTAAAGTTATAGAAGAGCCTTAAAAGCGATACAACAAACCGATTTTGTCAAAAACGTGTACTTAAGAAAAACAATTTGGAATGTGGTATAGCTATAGGCTAGGGAAGCGTGGGGCTCAAACTGTTCCATATCAGATATCTAGGGATTGTTTTATAAGCGCGCGTTGTGTTGAATTAATTGTGCGCGCGTCGCTGTTTGAATTATATTATTTGATGAACTATCGCGTGGTGGGTGCAATAAGCTAATTATTAATAAATTAGCCTACGTTTGCTTTCTCTTTAATAGTCTCTTAATTAGTAATGATCACATTTGCGAAAATTATATACAAGCGTATACATTGTATACGGCCTATACCTTATTGACGCTGATCAATAATATAGGGGTTGTTTATATCTAAGTAACAAATCGATGCCGCTCAAAGGCCTACTCGACTCAAAAGTAGGCCTGACAGATCGACGCTGTTCCCTACGCCTATGCTGGACTCGAAGTAACAAACTGCCGATCGTTATCGCCGCGCTGTTATATACTGTAGTGCCTCCGCGTCTCTCGCTGTTGCAGTCTGAGCTGCAGCCGTGCGTTCAGTTTATTGGGGCGTGTCTGCGGGCTCTCCACTCGCTTGAGGAGGTCGCGTGGTATTCATTGTATTAATCTATATAGACGCTACGTGATGCGTAGCCTGTAGTCTGGGCCGTGGTGCGTGGAGCAGCGCGTGCTCCTCTGACTAAGTGAATCTGCAGGGCTCAGACGCATCGGCCTGCAGCGTTACGCGATGCTGCGATCGAGCCCTGTGTGCACTTGTGCTCTGCCTCTGGAGCACGTTGGTCCGGTGTCGGATAGTTGCAAACTTGAGCATTGCTGCAGACGCGCGTTATCAAATCGATTTAGGATTATTAAGTTCGAAAATAAATAGCAACATTTTTGAAATTGGGGGTTAGCAAAAAACGTTTGTATGCATGTATGTATATTGCACTTGTAACGCACCAAAAATATGTCATGTAAACGGAGATGGAAGAACATAATTTTCTTGAATCGTAGGTGTGGAATTATTTGAAAACGTTATTACGTTTTGAATTAATTCAATAAAATTCGTAATTTGAATTACGTTATGCGAAAATGTATGAATAAAACTGCTGTTGGTTGTATGAATTTGAATTTCTGTAAGGATTCGAGTTGTGTAATACAGATATTAACAATTGGTCTGCCTCCAAGACCAAGGCAATGTTTCTTTTAATAGTGCGCACGGAACATATCACAATAATTCAGTTGGAGATGTTGTCTCTCGTTTCATATTTGCAAGGATCAGCCTTTAGTTTCGAGATGATGATTTGACACAAGAACACCAAATTTCATTTTAAACTACTTATCATTTCAAAAGTTATGGGTGCTGCCGAAAAAAGTTCAAAATATGACAAAAATGGCGTCACGGGGGGCCATGCATGCGTGAGTGCACATGATCATCATAGCTGCTGGCACGTCGTGTTGCTGTAGCCTACGAGTTCGTATAGGGCGCCGTGCCGCAACCTGAGTCTGCAGTCAATAGTTGAACGTTGTTCGCGCCGCACCGCTGATCAAGACCTTAGTTCATCCGAAGCACTGAGCGAAACTGCGCGACCTCTCTGGGACATGGAGCAGCGAGGCTGCATGCGACTTGATTCTTGCTTAATTTGTTGCTGACCAGACACGAGCCCATGTTAAAAAAATTATGTGTGCGCGTCGCCTAAACTTCCGCCCTAAAGCATACAGCGTAGGCCTGCTTCCCCCACTAATACAATCTCATTCGCTGTGGCGTCCGATCATATGGACCAGCTGGGTCTTGGCCCGACATTTACACTCTACAGCTCACCCGCATTGTGGTGTCATATGGTATTCTATATGAGTGCCAGATCCAGATTTAAACCGTGCCTTGGCCTGACTATCAGGCCCCACCCTTATTGTTCTACAGGCAGGTAGCATAATAACTTTCTGTGGGATAATCCTTAGTCTCCCCGCCTCCCCCGGTAGTGAGTTCTGCACGAGAGGAGAAAGTCGACGTGAGAACGACCTTGACCCGACCTTTGTATCCATCCACGCGCGCTACTGCAGCTGCTTCAGTTTAAGCCTATAGGCTAATGATAGGCTACTGGAGAGAATGCACAGCCCAAGCAAAAGAAAGGTTCGCGTCTATCACAGCAGTCGTCAATCCGTGTGCTGATTAGTTTCCGAGAACAATTAAAGTTACCTTCACAACACACAAGTCGCACAGCGAGCAGTTTGTCCGTGAGAACAATTACTCGCTGGCCACCAATAAAATTGTGTGCGCAAATTTGGAATATTTCGCCATTGATTGAGCATAACCTACACGGTCAAATTCAGTGACTAAAAGTGCACCTCAGTCCAGAAACCTCGACTCGGGTCACAACTTTCTTTATTGCCTTTAGAATGGTGCGCAATGTCGCTCAGGCTTGCGTTGTGCGCATGGGCCCAACCTACAGCAGAATAGCGTACAACTTTCCTGCGAAGAAATTACTGTCAAATAACGTGAACAGAACACGGAAAATGAATGTTTGCCATATTCACGAGAATCGAAGCAATGTACGGTAATGAATAAACACTGAACGATAGGCCTAACGTTAGGCCAACAGTACTTTTAGAAATATTTATGTCTGGTCTCAAGATTAGCGCTCTGACTGGTTTTACTCCTTAACTATGAATTGAGTTTTCACACGATATAGAAATTCACGCGAGAAAGACGATTTACAAACTTTTCAAACCGCACACACTGTTCTAGGTGGCACACTTTACGCGAATTAAGCATGATGTTTTAACTTTGACCTACGGCAAACGTTAATAAAGACACAATTTTTAATAAATACGCTTAATATAAAACTATAGCGTAGAGTAAAGATTTTTAACAATCTCATCAAACACGTTATCATGGGAAATGATCTGGAATGTTCTGCAATTTTACATTGGGATAGAATAACTAAAGTTAGCCTTTCCCAATTACTATTTTATCCAGCCACATGGTAATTTCAACATAACACACAGCTGTACAAAGACAGAAAATAGAGTCAAAGCCACACTACAACACTATTATTAACACACTACCAAAAATATCGCCGTGTCAGCTAGTATTGCTCAAAATAATATTTGAAAACATTCACAGAGCTAATGACTATCCAGTGTGCCACAGCTAGACCAAGAGAAATATCACTAGATCCAATGATATTTAACTAAAATATCACTAGATCCAATAATATTTAAATAAAGTATCACTAGATCCAATGATATTTAAATAAAATATCACTAGATTCAATGCTATTTAAATAAAATATCACTAGATCCAATGATATTTAAATAAAATATCACTAGATCCAATGATATTTCAATAAAATATTCCTGGATCCAACGATATTTCAATAAAAAAAAATAATAATATTTAGACTATATCATTCAATTCTAGTAATAGTGTTAAAAGCACAGTTTTGAAGCGGCATCTTGTTGTATTGTAGCAAAAATACAGTCAAGAGAATTTTGTTACCGAGATACCCAGAATCTAGTTATATTTAAATCATGTCCTGTGGCAACACTAACAATAACTATACAAGCGGTATAATAACACAATATAATAATGCTTATAATAATATATAATATATATAATAATTATATAATAATATAATGACAACAATGCGCAATATAATAACTACATGTATAAGAAAAATATCACGTGAAACTAAAACCAAATTATATTTCAATAAATATTAATTTTTCATGTTCCGCAACACTAGTAGTTAAACGGCTAAACAAAATCCACTACACAATCTTTACAGAGATAAAAACGACTAAATTACGAGATATAAAATCAGCGCTGGATTTCACAACATACACAACAACATTGACGGTAATAGTAAATATACAAACACAAAGAAATACTGGTATCAACAATTATTGTTAACGGTCGATCGAAACGTTAGCGATCACGACTACGACATGAGTGGAAATGAGTACATGAGTAAACCTAATGACTAAACGAGCGGCATTAAGCAGCGTCAGTGTGTGCATAATATAATAGTAGGCATAGCTTACAATCTAGCCAATCAAATGTCTCCTTTAGTTCAAATTGAGCCAATCAGCGAGCTCGTCTCAAAACGAATGAGTGACTCAGGTCAGCCGCTCAGCTGGAAAGGTCACGAAGGTCATTCAACAGTCCATCTGGTGTCAAGTTATGCGTTGAGCCTGAAAAAAGCATAGATGTAAATAATTTAATACATGTCGTAGATGTCAATATACACAATACTCCAAATAGGTAAAGCAAATAGAAAACTACCTTAATTAATCTGATACAGGAAAACTAAAAATAGCAATAGTTCCTTCAGACCGGTAGCATAAATAAAAATCATAGAATAACATTCGCTTTAATCCTCCTTATCAGCAGTGCTTTACATCTATATACATAGGTTTGACGTGATTGCTGGGCTACTGACCAATGAGCACTTCCCAATTCTTGGATGCATGTGTCACCTCGTAAGCAGCTCTCATCTCAGAGAGGGCCACGCCCCCCACAATAAAGACAATCACCCTCGGGCCACTCTTGGCCGAGGCAGGGGTGCCCCTCTCCTTGTGCCACTGGCCGTAGCGCGCACTGCACACATACAAGCACACATACATGCACACATACATGCACACATACATGCACACATACAGCAGTCTGCTGGCCCCTCTCCTTGTGCCTCTGGCCATAGTGGCGCACTATAAGTTAAGTAACTCAACAACTACAGTGTACTATATAATAAAATATAAATACTTGCCATTTGAATGCTTCAAATTACTAAATATAATAATATTAACTAGCGACCAGAAGTGCATAATTAAAACATTCTAAACTGATCAAAGTTCAGTAATAATTGCTTCCCTATAAAAATAGAGATTTGGGGGCGGACCTGGCGGGGGCGGCGGACCCGACAGCGCCCCTGGAGCCCCCCGAGAGATAGGGATAGCGGCGCGCGTCCAACTTGTCCTCTATCGCCTCCTGGTCGGTCGCACGACAATCAACATCAACATCGCATCCTAGTCTCCATGTTAACGTTTAGTAAATCGCGAAGCAAAAACTCAATTATCTACTGAACAATTATCAAATGGAGATAATGTACATTTAATGTACTTTTTTTTTTAGAGTGCTTTGTGAACATTTGCATGTCTATTTCAACTAGAAAGTGTTGTGAATACATATCCTTCTAAATATGTCAATTTAAGATATTACTTTGAATTATCTTGACGCAC
Organism: Chamaedrilus cognettii; assembly: GCA_034695025.1. Classification (NCBI taxonomy): domain Eukaryota; kingdom Metazoa; phylum Annelida; class Clitellata; order Enchytraeida; family Enchytraeidae; genus Chamaedrilus; species Chamaedrilus cognettii. Next base: position 577 of record JAQIWG010002675.1, on the reverse strand, counting down.
ACAATCTACTTTAGTATTATTTTGACACACAAAAGGATTTCGACATCCTGTCATATCTTGTCTTTTGTCACAACATACGACTACATTCACTAGCGATTTATTTTAAAGCATTGTGATAACATTGACTGACTCTGCAGTCAGTCATATAACGCCGCGTCTAACAGAACAGTGGAGTACCTATTACGGACACTAACCTCCATGATGTCCTTGACGAAGGGGACCCATCGAGAGAGCTGGTACGACTGTGCAGAGGCGGGCTCCTTGCGGTTCTGAGGCGTGTAGTGCTGCGGCCGACGTCTGCCTCCCTGTAATTATTGTCAAACAGCACGTCGCCCTACGTCGCTAGTTCTGTAGCTAGTCACAGGTCTCGTATAACACTAATTGCATAGTAGCACATGAATTTCATATTTTAAACACATTTTAATAGACAGTCAATGTTTTAAAGAAGGCCCATTTGTTGTCAAGTCAATTGATTTTTATATATTTTATATGAAAATACCCCAACCTAACAACAAGTTTTCGGTTGCTTGGAAATATGAAGCAGTTATGACAAAAATAAAGGTGAGTATCCTTTAAA
>JAQIWG010002674.1:0-19724 GCA_034695025.1 Chamaedrilus cognettii | reverse complement strand
ATGTAAAATAAATAAATAATACTATGTAGCATGTATGTATGTATGTTTGCATGCATGCATGCATACATACATACATATATACATACATACATGCTACATAGAGTAGCATACTAGAACATACATACATGCATGCATGCATACAAACATACATGCACACATACATACATACATACATACATACATACATACATACATACATACATACATAGCGTAGTGTTATGTTGGCGTTTACAAGCGGTATTTATGCCGAGACACTGGTCCACCAGTACCTCATTGTTATTGCTGAATTGTAGTGAAGTCAAATGATGGAACGGCTTCAAAATATCGCCATCTTCCTAATGTATTATAACTAAAATATCCGACTAGGTGTCGTAAAAGTCGCAAAGTCGAATAGTTACAAAGTCGCAAAATGCATTTTAACTACAATATCCAACTAATTAACGAATAGTTAGACTTGGAAGAATCAGACCGATCAGGCCTATGCTATAATTTGTAGCCACTAATAGAATTCGCGATGTTATTAAAGCGCGCCTATATACGTTTGACCGCGCTAACGCCTTGCAAATTACAACTTGCGAAGTGTTGAATGGAACGTCTATGATCACCTGTTTGATCATCATGAGCAGCACACGTCATACTACAGGTAACTACACGCACAACTACCCACAGGTAATAGCAATTTGTCATTAAACTACGTTGTGTGGGCCTAAATGCAGCCTATCTACGAGCTATTTAGTAAAATTCACAAACCGCGCATTATAGTCTCCAACTCTCAATGACGCGTAATAAAATGTCAGTTCCTTTACAAATCACAACAGGCGCCTGAGTTAAACTGCATGCGACTGCTACTGCAGTCATCAAGCCATGATGGTAACAATAACGCTGCTGGCAATAATTACTCCTCTCGGCGGCCATCTTGACTGTTCATTGATCAGCGCGGTAATGTGCAGGGTGTCACGCCAGCAGCAGCAGACATGATTGCAGAGTGTCGTTTGACGCGCTGACCGTCTGCGTGACTGGACATTCTATCGACAAGTCCACGCTACAGCCTGCTGCTAGGTGTGATTCCGTGATTAGATTTAGGTAAGCATGCCTAATTGTAGGAATACGTCATTGCTTTCATTGGCATGACATGTGTCCTTTAAATTGCATCTTAGGCCTATAGGTAGTCATAGTTAAAATTGCGTTGCAGGCAAACTATCGAGTAACAACGGCAAATGGCTATTGCAAATGACCAAATCATTAGAATAGTGAAGTTGTTACATTTATGTCATTTCTTAGTTGTGATTACGGCGTAGAAATACGCACTGCATGACTAGGCACGTGCACATCTGGCATACCTTCGCTAAGTTAAGGCTATTAATAACTATACGCTGATAATACATGACGTAGCTACGGTGTACTTGTACACTGTACACTGTACACTGTGCACTGCACACTGTACACCGTCAAACGAGAAGTTGCTTAACTGTAACCTTGTATTGGTATTATCGCAATAATATAATTCATTCAAAAAGTCGTTGCTAGGTTACTAAATAGCCTTTCTAATGAGAACCACTCTTAAAATATAATAAAGAAAAGCATCTGAATGGGCCCTGATCATAATTCTGATGCTGCCCTATATTCCGTTCTACCTTGAAGCAAGTCCCTGTTCAGAAGAACATTGTGGAATTCTTCCTTCTCTTCGTTTAATTCAAATCCCAAGTGTTCAGCTGACACTGCGCTATTTGTTCACCTTCTTTCATCTTCCACCCTCCACTCTCCCCTCTTCCTCTTACTGCCCTGTTTTCCCTTCATCCCTCTCCATCTCCTTCCACCCCCCTCCACCCCTCTCCCTCCTTTCCACTCCTCTCCACATCAACCTTCCTGCTACCGAAGCACGAGGCTCGTAATCGATTATCTTCGTTCTGCAACTGATTGATTGATTCGCACTGGGCCGCGACACGCGGGTCAGGCGTCTCCAACAGTCCTCGTGTCGGCGCGTTACAGAGTCTGACAGCAATAACAGCTCTGAAGAACTGAGAATCGGATTCTTTATATCCGATTGAAGGCGCATTCCGTGCGGGTCAATGAGGTTATCGACAATAGTATTCTGATCGCCAAAGCAACAATAATTTTGTTACTGTCTCAAATGCAATGATATAAGCATTGCTTTGTCATTAGAGCGAGGTAGTCGCATCTAGAATACAAACGTCAACTCTCTTTTTTCCCATCGTTTTTGCACGAATAACTTACAATACATCGCACTGGCGCTGAGGCGCATGTTATCGCTAGTCCCTGTTGCAAGCTGCTAACAGCCGCTGCCGCCTCATGAAGAAGCCGTAGGCCTTATCACAGTAATTACTAGGAAAGACAGCGATATTTGATCGAAGAGTGGTAGACCTAAACTCAGAGCTGATACACGGGTGCTTTACGTAGCAATCACGTACAATGGTTTGCTAGACAGTCGCTAGCTACCCTTGTCATCCCTATAGGACCACGTTTTTGATGCAACGCCGTAAGAAACTGCAGCTTGTATTAATTTATTTCGACACACATTGCGTGTATTGATGCTTGTAACTATATCCTATATCCAGACTTAGAAATGACGAGTTGATGTTACGATTCTAGATCAATATCTCATTGGACAAACGCCTCGCGTGACAGATCTTGGATCTAAACCGCACTGTGCTGATTGGTTACCGATATAAGATCTCAAATTTAATTTTCATCTCCACATTGAACAACTGCATCGTTTATGTGTTCAATATTCAAAAATCCTAATCTCTTATTTGTCACATGATTAGATATCGTCCTTTGATAAGGTTCTGATGTGATCTCTTGAACTAGTCCTGACAGCATTCCTCAAAATAAAATTCCCCGGACCGATCCGGTTCTTGTTTAACGCTCTACCCTTCGCCACTTCTTTCAAACTGTCGAAATCTTCACTTTGTTTCTCTTGACTTCTTCTTGCGACTGTATTTCCGTTTTGATTGTCCGTTAAGTTTGTCGATGATGTATTTTGATCGCTGTCACCCGATAAAATTGACATTGAAGCCTCTAAGCGATCGCTCCCATTCGACACCGAATGAGAGAGCGATGGCGATGCGGATATTAAATTTGAGATTTTTGTTTGATCAACTATAAGTGAATTACCACTCTCTGTTGGCTGAATCACTACATTTGTATCCCGATTAAATCGCTGAGCCATTCTCTCTATAAACGTTTGTGTCTTTGTTTCAACAGCATTTTGTACTTTTCTTCTTCGATGTAAGTCTCTTTGTATGCCAGGGCTGGTGTAAACGGGCCCGATCAATTCTGTTGCCATTGTTTCCTCCACGTGTTCAGTGCTTCTGTACACGTATTGTCTGTCAGTAGCTTGCGCTGAGTGTGAAACGTTTTTTAACGTTTTCGAAACAGGCACCGATCTATCAGCACTTCCCGTGTCAATTCTTTTCACGATTTGCTCCACACTCGGCAGAGCGATTTCTTCCCCGAAAGTCTTTTTGCGAATGGACTTGGATGAAGCCATAGACAAAAGTGGCGCAGCTGCGGCTGTCTTATGTGAAACAACGTGCGAATCTGAAACTAGCGGGATCGTAGATGAATCATTTCTGCTTTCGTTTCGCTGAGTTTCAGATTGTAATACACTATTGGCGGAATTTGAATTAATCGCTTTTGATTGGTTGATATCGAGTAATACGAAATTTATAAATGTTTGATTGCCGACGTTGGATGACACAGTTTCAGCGGCATTATCAAATGCACCAGGGCGGTCTGATTTATAAATATTTTGAGTTTGAGGCAAAATTACCACTTTGGGCATTTCGATTAAAGTCACAGATTTAGATACGTGTTTCTCTGGCGTATTCAGAGAAGTTGAAGTCCCAGGCAAAGCTACGGTAACAGGTATTATTAACCCATTCGGAGTCCCTAATTTTTTTGGCGATGTTATCAATGCAGCGCTTTCTTGGAAGGCCAGCTGCGAACCTTCACTGGAACTTGTTTCAAACAAGGTGGTGAGTTTTGATGTTTCCGGTAAAATCATAAGCTTCTCTGCTTCAGTTGAACTGTCACTTGTCTCTAAATACTCCTGATACCACAGTGGATTTGAAAGCTCGGGATATTGGGCCAGTGCCCGTGCCAAAGCCTGTCCAACTGGTCTCCCTATGGAAGCAGTCCAATGCCGGTTGGCTGAAATAGGTCGATTAATCAAGGTCATCCATTCATGATTCGTTTCCCACTGATTGGTTGCTTTGATTGGCATACTGTCGCCTGTGATTGGAAGAGGATCAGTCGAGCGTTGGTCTGTAGAGACCTTTTCTTGTGACGTCGCGTCGGTAGAATGTCGCTCGTATTGTTTTGGTAAAACTGCAACACACAAGCAAAGGGAGTCAGAAAGCAAATAGCCTAACCTTACAATAAGCAGATCATCGGATGCACGGTTTGAAATCATTTTCATTAAACCCTCCAATCTAATACATCTAGACACCATATCGATCACAGTCTATACTGGCCATAAATATGATTCTACTGTCGTGATGTGTTTGCCAATTGATGCGGAGCAAACAACAGGTGTGAAATAGGCCTGAAGCTGCGCATCTACACCCATGATGCAGAATCCCAATAAATATGAGTACGACACCTAGGCCAACAGCATAATTATGACATTCGTGACACAGCCTATTGAAAATCATCCGCTCTATAAATATTCTAAAAATGTTTGTTTGCCGTAATGTAATATAGGCCATATTGCTGAGCTATTTTTTCAGGCCAGTTATGTTTTAGTCAGCATGATTGTGCAGAAAAAGTGAGTGTCAATGCAACTATCAAGGCCATCATCACAATTATTGTGCTCGTATGTGAACTTTGCAGGCCTCAAGGCCTATTACCAACCATTATGATTATCTGCATTGTCAATCAGCACAATATACAACTACGAAATAAATAATTATGCTTTGCCTGTCTGACCATCATCCCGTTGCGTTCCAAGGGCGTCCTTGCGTGACGTCATCAAGTGTTCCGCGACGCTATCTTCCGGGCTGTTCAACAGCGACTCCCCGCCCTCCGTGACGTCATCAACCCTATTCGCCCCTCCCCCACTACTCCAATCATCCGATTCCTCATTTCTCAACGAATCAGAATTTGAAGTAACCCGACGCTTAATCTCACCGAACATGATATCCACTTCTTCACTCGACTCGCTGTTTAGAATAACGACACCGTTCTGTTCAGATTGGCCATTCACGCTACTCGATCTCTCGATGCCGCTGTCTAGAGTGATGTCGTGAGACGCTGCGCTGTTGGTCGGGTCACTCGATACGACATTGCCTGCAGCGAGGGAGTTGGATGCCAGCGTGATATAACTCGTCGAGATGTATCTAGATGTCGCTCCGCGCGGAGATTTGAGCTCCATATCGCGCGTGTCATTCACGTCCGTTGATTTGGGTGGCATCGTCGTGTCACTTTCGAATCGATAGTCCGCGAGGTTGGGTCGTCGCGGTAGCGTTTGAGCCGATTCCCGAGAAAAAGACCGATCGTCTGTAGATTTGATTATTGTTTGGTTTTCAGTTATTGTGGTAGCACTGTCGTTGGTTTCACTCGACGCATAATTGAACCGAAGTCGTGCGGGCAAAGTTTTGTTTTCGTACGTTATATAGAGCGTATCTGGGCGTAATGGGTGAATAAAGTCGTCGAGCCAATCGTCATCGTTTGAATAAATCGACTCAGGTCGTCCATGATTCACGGGACTGGTGGAATCTTTGTGTGGCTTCTTGTAAAAGGTATTATCGCTTTGCAACGAAGGAATTAGTTCATGAGATTGTTGTGTTTGCAGGGAAGGTCTTGCCGATTGCGGCGCGGTGGGAGAGTTATCCTCAAACGTTTCCATTTCTGTAGGAATGCCTTCGGTTACGATTTTTTGTTCGGAGTCTAACCCTATTTCGGTACTAACATTGTTGGTCTCTGACGGCAATATGGATTCGTGGGGGCCCGATTGGTCAGCTATCGGTGTTTTCATGCTAGACTTTGTACTCGAGACGTCTACAGAAGAACTAGCGAATTCAGAACTATTGACAGCAGCTGCTGCTGGCACAACGACTTCCGGAATCTCAGCGATCCTATTTGCTGCCACAGTGTCATATTCCTGGATCGCTACTTTAATTGCTGGTCCAGAGTCTCGAGCGTCAGCACTCGTATGTTCCATTGCTGAAACGATGTCTGTGGGCGAAGCAGAGGAAAAGATAGTGTGCGCATTGGATTCGTTAACTTTCACAAAATTAGCTGCAAATTCTGAATTCAGCCGCATCTTTGCATCGAGATTTTCATCGTGCACGCCTATCTCGTATCGTGCTTTATATTCTCCAGCGTTCGTGCTTCCTGGAATGGACTCTAAATTTATCTCGATGTCCGATGTAGCCGGTTTCACCGGCTCAAAGCCAGCGTGACTGACGTGACGCGTTATTCCTCCCCCTGTAGTAATCATCGGCATATTGACCTGCAGCAGCGCTGCAGAGCCCCCGCTGTTATACGTCTGGAAGTTGTGCAGCTTACGGCTGACGTTCTCGCGCAGAGTGGCCTCCATCCTTTCCATGACTGACTGGCGGCGGGTGAGATCGGGGGTGGAGACGGGACGGGGGGTGTCCAGGCGGGACAGCGAGGTGCTGAGGCGAGGAGGGTTAGGGCGGGGGGTGATGGAGGAAGTGGACTCGGTCCGCTGTAGCGGACCGGCCGCGGGCAGGTCTTCGGACTCCTGCCGAGCCATTGACGACTAAAGGGAGAGAGGCACTACAAAGTAGTTGCAGACTGCTCTGCACAATCAGCTGGCGATGCAGGATAGGCACACATGATGCGAAGAACTGTTCCGCTAGAAAGCCTTAGCGCCCATGGGTGCCTGCAGCAGCCATTTTTTCAGTCGTGTCAACATCAATGGGCATATATTTATTCCAGCAGTTTCGGTACTGCGGGTCTAGTATTCTAGATATTCATTGCGAGTCAATATTGCTGCTGCTATATGCCTGGTATATGCACTAGGCTGACACCCTAGGTTGCCTACATGTACTAGTAGAACCATAATACAATGGAAGTCGACAGCACGTAGGCCTATGGGCAACTAATTATTGTGATTTGGACATCAATTATTGGTTTCCCAAACGTACTATTTTCTCCTTAAAAGGGTTAAATTAAGCTGACGATTTTCTTTTCAGAATAATTATCACACGATTTCAGTCGTCGGACAAAATATTTTACAACACAAAAATACAGCAGCCTATGCTACCGAAGGCAAAGTACGTCGACGGAACGCCGTCACCTACGATTCAATTTATCGACAACAATTTTGACGCGCGTCGGCTAAAATGACACGGATAGTCCACTGTTCAATCGAATCGATTCAGCAGCCGTGTTGTTCAGCACTAGTATGAGGTTTTAAGGCTAGGAGCCTGCAGGGCAGACTGATTACTACTGGCCTATAATCGGCCTTACAAAAAGTTAACGGATTTAATGCCAAGGGGGACCGCAATAGTTACCCTTCGTGTTTGCTTTCGTCGAGCGTCGCCGCTCAATTTAGTAATGTAGCCTGCAGCGTCAAACGGCCGAAAAATCTCGAATCGGTAAGCGGCGCTCATCGATTTGAGAATTTTTACTCTCTAAATAATTAGGTCTACTAATTAGGTCTACTAATTGGATCTACTAATTAGGTCTACTAATTAGGTCTAACGTAGAGCTATAGGCCTACGCAACTACATGTACCTAAACTAAATTATAATAGACATACAAAATACAATAGGCCCAGTAAGTCTAGTGGAAGAGCAGGACTACGGCGGATAAGACAATATATAAAGGCTAGGCTATGCATTATTATTGTAAATTAATATAAGCGAGAATCGGATTGGATCATTTTGGCATCATTCCGTGAACACATTGATCCTCTTTTCTTTTTAAGGATTCATCCTTTTCCGTATTCTAACTTCAATGCATCAAGTCCACTGTCCATAACGTTTTCAATTCAATCATCAGGCCCCACCCTGTCAAATTCTCAATAGCCTAGTTCACGCCCACGGTCCGTGATAAAAACCGTAGGCGATTTGGGCTGTAATGAGGCTATAATTTGGCCTTTAGCTTATACTTGAATTATATTGTACATGCATGCCATGCATAGAAGAAGCGCAGTCATTATGCTGGACTCTTTGTTCATGAATATCCTGAAATAAAACTGTACATGACTTTGAGTCATCAATCAAACAATAAATAATAATAAATTTGGCCTTCAAAATTCAAAAACACAATTTGACATTCTCAGATCTGTCGGAGCGGGCTTTCGATGCCAGATGAAATACACTAGGCCCACGTTTGTTTTAAGAAAGATGGATTCACTGCGGATATAATGTACATACAATAATGTAATAATTTTGTTATCTAACGCAACATCTTCCAAAGGAACTCTCAAATCTTCTACCGCGTACCAAGAATATATTATAATATCGCGGAGCTAATGACGGCATTAACGAGTTATGTTATTTATTGCTTTAATCGACAGGCCATCTAACTACGGCAGCCGTTCGAATCCAATTAACTACCCTTCCACGTTCACATCACAATCAGGTCGACGAAGTAAAAACTAAACTAAAGTCAAGGTTTCACTCCGGAGCAAAAAATCAGTTCTTGGTTGACAACACCGATCACCTTTGGCCTCGAGAAGAAGTTTAACGGATCTACACGTTTGAAGATCGACTCTTTTCCAAGTCCAATACGGCCGCAGATGGACGGTGAAGCGTGGGCTGCTCGATGAATCATTGAAAGTGAGAGATTTCAACTCGCGAAGAAGATTTTCAACTCGATTTTGTTGCGTACTGAAAGTAAACAAAAACGATCTCAAAATCGTCCACTAAACTCTCATAACAATTGTTATCGCAGCCGTTCAGCTAGACTATCTGACGTTAGTGGGCAATAAATGCACTAAATACCATAGTATTTTTTGAATTCACTAAATGATAATTCGATGAACTGAAATGACACCTATGAACAAAACAAAAAAAGAGACTTTGAAAAAAAATCTGGACAGATCTATATCATGATATATTACATATCAAAACTATAGATCTTTAGGCATTTTTGCATTTATATGATCATAATTCATAGTCTAGTTGACTAGATCAAAACTGAACAAACCTTTTTAACGATCCACTCAGCGTCCTCGGCTGCGCGACTCATAATCTGATCTATTCTCTCTCGGTCTGTCTCATCCTTATGACTGTTAAATCCCTGCAGAACATAAAATGCAGTGATGGTTAAATCTGCGTTTAACATGAAATTCAGATATCTACAACTTGTACATTAATGACAGACGGTAACAAGAATATTGGTATTGAATATACGACATCTAATAATTAGAAATCATGATACACAATAGAATGCAAAAATACCCTAGGCAAATATTACCTCATAGAGTCTGCCTAGTTTCAACTTTATCACACTTTTCACATAATGAAGAACTGAAATGCAACCAGAATAAAACATTTATTAAAATAATTCATAGGCCTGTGTGTGCTGTAGTTGACAACGCTACAGATGTTCAGCTCTCATCGCTAAATGCCCTACATGTGAAAAATTTGAATCTCTGCGAGTGCCATGGGCTTTAAAATTAAATCTCTTCGAATTTATAATACAATTTACATAGTAGAGTCAATACCAGTAAGCTCTTAAATATCACGACTAATACCATGTATAACAGTCCAAATAATCCACGCAAAAATATCAAAATCATTGCCCTTTGAATAGTGATCATATGGAAGTAACCAAATAATCCATGGCGCTAACAAAAGGCTGTTCTCATATTCAATAAAACGCTTCGCAAAGAATTGACCCAGCCGACCTGCCTGACGTAGTTCTTATAGTAAAACTGTGCATCCTCTGGCAACACCCGCACCCGCCGCAGTAAATGACGGTACAAGCGAACCGGGCTGTTTGCCACCAGCTTCTGAGACATCGCTCTGACTTGGTACCATCTATCAGTGCGGTATGACGATAGATTCCTGAAAGTTTAACACAGTTACACTGAAATTACAACACAATTACACTGTTCTCAACATTGAGGGGCTACAAATGAATTTTAGAGGGGGGTTTAAATGACGAAGTTAAAATATTTGGGGGAAGAAGAAACTTCGTATGAAGTTTAAATTACAGAAGATCAAATATAGGAAGGGTCAAAAGACGTTTTGAAATATGCTCGTGGTCGCATCAAACTATCGAGATGACCGTAGTCAATAATAGTTGGCCAGTCCTCTCTACTAGTCTAACGGCTAGTTGCTCGATCTCGATTTGCGTGCGAAAGTGTGATTAATTGTGATTAAGTCTCGTGGTCCGAATTATCCAATGGGACTTCATGAGAGAAATCTATTAAATGCTCTCATAATCTCATTGGTTAATTCGGACCACTAATTCGGACCGAAGCTATTATTCGCACCCTAAACGAGTTCGAGAAACCAGCGGTAAATTTATCTGTTATAATAACAACTCATACGCTAACGCAGGCCTAGTACCTAGCGACGATTGCCGGTGATTAATGAAATAATAATAATTCAAGTTCAATGAGCTCACGCGGAAGTCAAAGCTTTTCAATTTCGTTTAATTCTTTATAGCCCATATTCTAAACTTTAAATTAGATATGTATATCAAAATCAATAAGTAAACAAATTAAATTTAAAGCCCACACGGCGCGTCTAGATCCAGCCTAAACTATCGCCAATCCCACGCCCGTTCAGTACGACCATTGACCAGATATAAATTGACGAAAGTACTACATCGCATCTGCATTTAAAAGTAGGTTAATGTAATAGGCCTAATAGCCTAATTGTTGCAGTCTTGTAGCTTATCGAAGATGCATCAAGCAAACGGAAGCGAAATTAACATAATTTACTAGAATTTATGTTTTCTACGTATTATTGTTAACTTTGTTGATCATATTTTTAAATTTACTAAGATTTTTGGCGATTGAAATTGGTATGGTAGGCATATATACGGGTGTCACTTGAATTCCTCCTTCTGACATCCCCCTTGACCTCTTCCCCTCAGGATCTCCACTCTCCCCTCGTTCAGATTTTGGACGAGGACGGGTGTTTTTAAAGTGGGGGGTGTAGAGGAGTGTTTGGGATAAATAACTGCATAATAGCATGTAATAATTATTTTGAAGCACAAAGTTTGCAAAGCATATCTATTATAAATTTCAATATCAATTTAAATCAATTTGTAATATAAATGTTTTCTTAAAATTACTATTTTTATCAAGCGGGTTAAAATGAATTATATAAGAACTCGCATTATCCGAATAAAAAACCCTAGAAATTCGGAAGGCTAGGCCAAATTATTTCCAACAATCCGCTCTGATTTGCACAGCATAAAGAGTTCAATGCCACGAATTATTATTTTAAAACACGTGGTGAAGATAGGAGGGCAAAACATTTTGTAACTTAGACAACATACCATGTATAGCTTGTCCTACATTGTGCAATAGCATACCCTGACAATCAACATAATATAAAAGACAGAAGTTAAATTAATTTATAAATACCTTAAAATGACGAAAATTTATAAATAATGTGGTTTCTTAATATACAGCTATATATTATGGTACCGCGGAGAGACTTATATGATATGATAAAATAGACGATAAGGGCATTTTTCTCAAATCGGTTAGTCTACGCCTCTTTATATATAATTCAAACAACAACGAAGGAAAATATACAACTAAAATGGTATTTTTGGTAGGCATTTTTATAGTATCAAAATCAGGATATCGAGAAACAATAAAAAAATGCTGTTAATAAATATGAACACTACAGCAGTTCTTAAGAAAGTTTGAATGTTAGAAAGTGTGTACATCCAACAGCGTAAGTTACTGCTAAACTAAATATATTTTGTTTTGTAAAATCATAAATTATCTCACAACTAGAATAGTCCATAATTAATCAGGATTCAAAGTCATTAAAAATAACTGATCATCGTATGAAAATTAATGTCAAATAAGCTACAATTTTTGATGTTGATTTCTGAAACAAAAATCATTAGTGAAAAAATACATTGACATTATTGTGCCGAATTCTACTTCAATTTTGTCTGACTTTCAGTTGGCATGCCAAAATGATCAGCCTATCAACAAAGTTCTTGTGGCGATATTTAACAATGACACAAGCTTCTGCTCTAGCGTCTAACTTTACGTATTTCTACATCAATTTATCTCACAGTCCCTCGTATTTATTTACTTAAAACTCATTTCCGCTTCACTTCTACTACCACTGCTTTCAATTTAACCACTCAGTCGCAATTACTGCGCTTGGCTCCACACCTGCTCCGATCTCTCTCCTCTCTCTGATGTAAACTTCACATATTTTTCACTTCATCACAATTCCTCACTCAACCCCCACTTCACCCCTCACTTGCTCCTCATTCTTTACCCACCACCTCTACTCCTTGCTCTTAATCACTGCACCACACTTCCTGCAATTGCCCGCACCCTACTGGACGCTGTAGACGGCCCTCGTGTCTTGCCCCGCCTGGTAGGGGGACTCAAATTGGTCTGCAAAGGTGGTCGTCCTCCCCCCCATGGGCGCCCGGCGGAAGTTCCACAGTCCTCCGTACGATCTCTTCGCCTTCAACAAACATTAAGCTCTGTCTCAAACCAGGTATCTGAACTGATCGAAGACAAAGGCGTAAAGGATACAATGATGTGAAAATAAAAGGACAATTTATAAATAGTTTAAACAAAGAAAGAGTAGAACAAAAAATCAGCATAGAAACTGAGACGCAGCCTTGTATACAAACTGCACATGTAATATGTACAACCACACATGTATATGAGCGGGCAAGGGGGGGTTATGCTGACGGAGATTTTTGAAGCTATAATTAGCAGTGCTGTGTCCTTTTATAGGTCATTATTTAATAATAATTTATGGGAGCTACTAAATTTGGAGGAAGTTTTGGACGCCTACTATTTCAATTTTTTTTTTTCAATTTCTGGGAGGTCTAAACCCTTAAAACCGTCTCTCAGTCTATGGCCCTAGTTTAATTACATTCGCACCTTGACCGGTGCCCCGACGACCGTGGTGGTCTGTGCGTTGAGGGGCGCGAGCACGTTCTGGTCGTCGTAGTAGTATTCGACGGGCACGTTGTTCGTCTCGTCGGGCGTGCAGCAGGCGCAGATGATGAGACGGATGAGCAGCGACACGGAGTAGAAGACGTTGACGAGGCACACGATGGCGCCGCTGCAGAATATGAGCGAGCTCGCGAGCATCATGCGCTGGGACCAGGCCGTGTAGTTCATCACGGCTGCGACACGCGCAGAATCAATAATCATTAAATGGATACACAATTATACGAAAAAAATGAAATCAATAAGCAGGATGCACGAATAGGAAAACAAGAGATGTACGGACAATTGTCGTGTAACATGGCGCTGATAGTTGATATTAAAAGGATTCAAGGAGGACTATATAGAACGTACATGTTCATCACAGCAGCTGCTGTGTATAGAGAGCGGCATGAGGAATTTAAAATAGAAATCGCATTAGTAATTGCTTTGCTACAATACCAATACTGCAACAGAATCCAGTTTGCAAAAACTGAAGCAGATAAGAGATGCAGTAGAGTACATGAATATAAACCTCTAATATACAACATTATAGATCTCTTTTCAAACTGTAGCAAACCAATAAAAGCACTGTAGATTTTAAGGGGCAACTGATTATGACAGACTGAAATAAATTGCATCCAAAAGAGGTTGTGAGAAAAAGGTAGTTCTACTGACTGGACTGCTGGAGTGTCTGGATGTTCTCGATCAGACCAATGATGCAGAATATAATGCCGATAACGCTGACGATTGCAGATATTATCTCGAGAATGATCGCTAGCAAGTTCTGCAAAAAAAACCAATATGGCGTCTTTTTACCAGTCATAGGCATCAGTGGACGTCAGGGCTGTTATCGGTTGCAAGTTATCCTATACTGTGGCAATTTACAGAATTCTCTTTAGTTCTTAGTTGCAGCTGAGCAAAAATATTATGTATTTTAATCATACGCAGATGCAAAACAATCAAATAATTGTAAAAAAAGAGAAAAAGCTAAACGGTTCAAAACTCGCTTTAAAAATAGGCTGTCTAAAATTACCATACCATTTCATTGCACACTGTCAAGCGCAGCAGAATAATTAAAACACGCAGTTTGAAGCATTGACACAACAACCTATAACAAGCTGGACTATCATGCCAATTAAAGGTACATACTTATTCAGTGTTTGTACTGATGTACGATACAAAACTATTTGACCACTGACACAGCGATGTAGCAACCTGAACAACGTAGCTTACAATAGACTACAGGGTTTACCCACCAAGCAACGATGCTGAAGCCCGCAGCTTTTCAGAGAGATGGCGGCGAAGGCTCCGGCGATTATTGGCTACGAGACACAGAAAAACCATTAATATTCTTGTGCGCAAAAACAATATGTTACCTAATAAAAATATTTACTTAGTCTACTGAACCTGAAAAAATATGACTTACAATATAATCTTATAGCGAGTATCGTTTATAAGGCGACAACGCTCATATTATGATAGTACACACTGCAATATTGTGATGCACAAAGAAGTGACATTGCGATACAAACACAGCCAAGCAGCAGTACACGCAGGGATACTCATAATGACGCCTGACCAGACTGGCGCAAATATGATTGGCTAGGTGACAAAGTTCTCAGTAGACTAATAACAATTGCGACGCATAGTAACATAGCGATACGTACACCGACAAGCAGCAGTACACACAGGCATACTTACAATCACACCAGACCAGACAGGAGCGAGTATGGTCTGCCAGGTGATGATGTTGTTTCCGTGCACGGACCCGTTGAGAACCATCCCGACGAAGATCATTGCCTGACCCAGTGACACCTGACCCCAAGGGTTGAAGATGTTTGGCGCACAGAATGGCTCCACCTGCACCCACAACCAGTATATATTTTTTTTTGCGTTAACATTTTATTTGCGCGTTTCTTTTGAAATATAACATGCCGCACGCAAGTTACAGCGGTGACCCTGGGCTGCGCCGGTGCATTCAGCGGGTTATACAGGTTAGTTGACTGTCGCAGGTGTTTACACTCACAGGGACAAGGTCGAGGATTCAGTACAGCAGCGCCAGCTGTCGTCTTGAAGACACTGCTGATCCAATACTATACAAAGCATTTTATTTCAGGCGCCAGAGGCAGCCAGCGTCGTGGATCATTTTATTTTATCATTATGCTCTGAAACGCCGATTGAACCCCATCACATTATCCTTTCCTTCAATTAAGCTATATTAAATGACTATAATAGTTCTTGCTACAAGCTACAGGACACTATTTTAGGTGTCATACTTATTCAAATACAATATTGCTTTAGGGCTCATAGTGTTTGTGAGACCTGGAAAGTCTGTGCTCAGCTTAGCGATTTAGGAAAGCGCATGAAACACAAAGTGACCAATAGAAGGCTTAGAATCTAGGCCACGTGCCCTTCTGGTGATCTGCCAATTTGAGTTGTAGTAGAGGTCAAAGACGTAGACGGCAGAGGTGAGGACAAGGAAGTCAAAGACGAGGACACCCAGGGTGATGCCGTCGAGCGCAAAGCAGACCCATATGTTGGTCGCAATGTCGCTGTTGATCCTGTACAGCGGTCTGCGCGCGCAGGAGCAACACAGGAAAGAAGTTCATCAAAATATGGTTGCCATGTTCAACAAATGAAAATAAAGAGATCAACGAAGTATGTAGATAAATATTTACGCAAAGCGGAAATGAAAATCAGTTGCGCCGACTATAGCTATCTGGCTAGCCAATGTCAACTATAAAATACTATAGTTCATCAGGTTTAGTTGAGTCTCTTAAATAAACAATTCCTTTATACTCTATTTTCGACTATAAAGTTTACGTAATCACTGTTGTAAATAGATGAACTTTCGAATGTCCTATAACCACACCGTGCCTCAAAATTAAGAGATCCAAGTAACTTCGTGAATAACCACTGCATGGTCGAAAAAATGTTAACTTCATCAACTATAATACTTCGGCATACTTCACCTTACTACCAATTTCTGGGCATAAAACTATTTTCATTGTACGATTATGCCAGCTGTTACACCGATTATGCAAAACAGTTAAAAACTAGTTAACGAAATAAATAGATCTGCACACTACCATCTAATTTTTTTTTTCATTCTCGTTTTCCCTTCTTCTTTAAAAAACTAAGAACAGATTTGATGAGCGGCGTACTTGATGCCAAGGAAACTGAAGCGGAACTTCATCTCAGCGATGTATGCGTCCTTGTCGTTAAACTGGGAGATCTCGATGAGCTGATGCGTGAAGTTGTTCATCGTGAAGCAGAGACAGGCGTACACACAGGCGGCCGTCAGGACGCCTAGGATGATGTAGAGAATGCTCTGAAAGCACACAGAGCATCAGCTGACTTGAGCACCACGAAATGGATTATTATGGTAGCGGATGTGGAAATGGAGAGGAATAGTAATCCTACAGTGGAAACTATAAAATCAAAAATGCTTAGGCCTAGGCTAATTATCTGTTATCTTGTGAAATGCGCATGTAGGAACGCTATGTATACATTTTGAGAAGTTACATGTATAACCAAATCCTGAACATAAATTACAAAATGACTAATGAAAATGTTCAAATCATTATTGCAGGGTTAGTGGTCAGCAGAGCTAGAAAACAATCATTTTTTAAAGGAAAGAAGAAGAGGCCTCCACTTCAGCTTGTAGGCCTAATAATTATTTGAGAAGAAAGAAGAAAAGATACCCTCCACTTCTGCTTGAAGTAGTCTCCATGATGGATCGATCCAACAACTCCGAAGATGATGAGCTGCAGCAAAAACAATAGCAGATCGGATAAACTTACGCTGCAGCCGGATTCTGAATTTCTGGAGATACTTGAAGGGTTCTACAATAGGCTACAGATTCACTGCTATCATTATCTATAGGCATCGTATGTCCAGATGACACGCAAGACTTCCACTTCGAAACAAACTCTGAACAGTTACTCATGATTATAGCCCGCTTGTTAGAACCGCATAAGGCGAAGCTCATAGATCTGAATTGTTTGAAGTCATGCTCTTGATTCCGCTGCATTGTTGGGTCTATCCGTTTATTGCTTGCCTGAAGTGATTCGTGTCATAAAGCGCTCTAGAATTGTTCTGCACTTGTCACGGCGCAATAGCAAGACTTCGCCTGTCAATCACTCTCATGATCATATCACTATTCGCCATGGATATTCATTACCATGACCCCGGTCCAGAAGCGGCTGTAGTACATATAGTCGATGCACCAGAGCACGTTGAGGATGCCCAGGATGATGAGCAGGATGCCCGTGATGATAAAGAGCCACCACCAGGGCGGGTGTTCGGTGTAGACCTTCATCTCCTCCACCACCAGCTGGTCGCTGACCGCGGGCGGCAGGGCCACGCGGCGCTGGGTCACCACCGTCTGCTGGGGCACGGGGTCCGCCACGGCAAACTCGCGATACCCCAGCCCAGGCATCACCTGGGCATACACGTGGGATAATATTCACAGCACCTAGCCCAGCCCTACTCTCGGTGTACTATTAAGGTCAGTTGTTTAATAGATAGCTATTTGGTTTTAAATTGCGACAGAACAAAAATTATGGCACGACCCAATCATATCGTGGAAATTAGATCTTAGCTTATATCTATTTCAAATCGCTGGGCAGTTTCTAATTATAGCTGAGAAAGTACAACTGATCTAGGGGGAAATGAGCAATAACTTTTAAAGTGATTCCAACACTAAAAGTGTGAACACAAAGTGCAGTTCTGGACCCAAACGCTTACGTCCAGAAATAACCTGTGATAAAGAACTAAAGATAACCTGTGATAAAGGACTAAAGATAACCTGTGATAAAGGACTAAAGATAACCTGTGATAAAGGACTAATGATAACCTGTGATAAAGGACTAATGATAACCTGTGATAAAGGACTAATGATAACCTGTGATAAAGGACTAAAGATAACCTGTGATAAAGGACTAAAGATAACCTGTGATAAAGGACTAAAGTCTTCTTACCGAGTAGTCGTCATAGCGCGTGCGTGTGACCATGGGGGCAGCGGTCCCGGACGTGTAGACTCCCTCCTGTTTCGCCGCTCCGTGGTTCCATGGCAGAAAGCTCCAGCGAGTCCGCGTGTTTGTGGTCGGGGCGGCGGCAGCGGGGGAGGAGCGCCAGAAAAAGTTTGGTCGGCCCCCCCCTGACTGGGCGTCGGAGGAGGAGACCTGCATGCGCCCCTGGTCGTCGTATTGGACCCCCGGGCTGCCGACCGCGAACCTCCCCCTGCGGCGGGTAAAAAATACATAGGCCTATCGCTTATGGAATTGAAAAAGAAAGGTGTAGAGCCGCCATAGGCCTGGATAGATTGGCCTAGCTATTATTTCGCTGATCGCTACTGACCTTTTAAGAGCCTGCATTAGGCTTGATATGAAGAAAGTGGAGAATGTTGTAAATAAACTCCACTAATCTTGATTTTTGAGAAGATGCGGAATCTTAGTTTAATCATTTCAGAGCCCCCAAGAAACTCGCTGTGCTCGTAGGGAACGAGATTTTTAATGGAAGTTAATATGTCAAAACAAATGTCCTTTCTTCAGGGGGAGCCCCGTGACCCCCCTCGCTACGCCACTGTGGGGGGAGTCGATTTTGAACTTCAATGAGTAGGCATGCCATTACAAAACCTAGAACAGCGGTCAATTTTTTTTCAAAATATGGCTCAACGCCTTTGGCTGTAGATCGCGACTGTATATCGTTTAGCGTCGGTTTTGAAATTCAGTCTTCCGACCCCCCTCCCCGACCCGACCCCCGTTCACAATGCCGACACCCCGCACCCCACCAGGGAGACCGCGATCCCCCTACCTCAAATTTGGTTTCACCGCCCACTTCTAATTTACTGTTTCGACACTGTGTTAAGCAATAATCCCAACTTACTGGTTAAATGCGGCAAGTGGCGACCTCTCGTTGAACGCCATGCTGTAATCCTTTCAGTTCCTTTCGGTAACGGAGCAGGTCGAAAACTTATAAGTTAACGTTAGTTACTATTTCTACACGTATATCCGGCTGTACTCCATTCGAAGGTTGCTGTTGCTTCGACTGGCGACCAGACTGGAGCTTAGGTTTAGCAATGGCGTTGTTGCAATAGACTACTCTGATAGGCGACACTTCATTGTTGCCGAGTCAGTGCGTCATCTACATGCATAATAGGGCAAGGCTTGTAGGCTGATACTGGTAGGCTACGGTGTATTCTAATTCTACACAACTTGAAAGGATTCTGAGCCCGCCAGCGAACGGGCGTTACGCCCGCTCTGGTCTTTTGAGTTTTTTGAGCCCGCCGCGAATCTTTTCATAATAGCAAATTTGTAGGCCTATCTGCCTTGAATAATGCAGTCGCCTCGTGTATAGAACGTCTGTAGGCTACGGTTAATCAGAATATGACAAGCTTGAATATGCATTATAATGCGCCGTGGCATTAGCGTTATGAATGAGCTTAAAAGTAGACTTCGGAGGAACGGCATATTTTAGCGTCCAGTTGAAGAGGATTAATTTTTGTGCAGTTGTGGAACTGAAGTGTTGTAGGCCTATGTGCAACTGTGTAGTGTGTTACCCACTGTGTAGTGTGTTACCCACTGTGTAGTGTGTTACCCACTGTGTAGTGTGTTACCCA
>JAQIWG010002673.1:0-19725 GCA_034695025.1 Chamaedrilus cognettii | reverse complement strand
TCTACACTCTTCCACCATTCTCGTAGCTCTCTTTTGTACTCTTTCAATTAAATTTATGTCTTTTTGCAAATAAGGTCGCCATACCTGACCGCAGTAGTCCAAGTGTGGTCGAACTAACGATTTACATAATTGAATCGTAATCCTTTTATGATTCTTTCAACCTAGACAACGGCCAATAACTGTAATATAAAACAATTCTAGTAGCAGGAACAGAAGCCAATAGAATTTACCCATACAAATTTAATTCTTTTCGATAATTATGACGTCGTTCTGTTGGTTCCTTTCAATGGTTCCTTTATATATTAGTGTTATACTTCGTCGCTACTTGTTTACAGCGTTGCAGTGCTATATTTATATCACTAGATTTGGGGCCATTTGAACGATTGAGGGAGGGGTAGGATTTTTCTCCTAATCTCTATTTATCTAGAGAGATTTGCTTATAAGACAAACACACATTAAATTTTGATTACGGGATATGGGGATATTTTTGTTGAAAAATTTGTTGAAAAATGCTCTTTAGAGATATTTTTGACTGAGATACTCAGTATCTAGGTATATTCCATCTTGGTCAATGGTATCACTGCTTGTTTATGTTTCTGAAGTAAATTATTATATTAGGTCTATAATCGAGGGCTGTTTCTTACCTAACAAATAATTACCTAATTATCACCGTCTAATTTTCGCATTCGGCGCGCATGCGCAGTGTAGAGGGTCGCTGATTTGTCAATTCGCATATGACAATGAGAATTTGCGACTAAAATAAATCGTTGATTACATGTCGTATATTAAAAGAGCTGCCTGCCCCTCCCCCTGGAACTTCAACTAGACTTGCACTCCGCCCTAATGAATGATTATTTGCAGTGCGCATGAAAACACACACACAAAAAAAATCAACGGTTCAACGGGAGAAAAGTAAGGCTGCTTATTATTTGAATTCCTGACGTGTTGCAAGTACTATATCTAACAGTAGATCGTATCGAGAAGAGTAGTAAATGAACCTAGATACGAACGTTTAGATTTGCAAATATTGATTTTAAAATTGCTTGACTTTTGAGTCCTGAATTGCGTGTGGATCGTAACATAACACAGCTTCGTACCGATGGAAGAGGATACGATCAAAGATTAGACCTTCCGGCTTTTGCTGCTGATCGATCCATGGATTAGTTTGCAAGCGTATAACCAGTATTTATACAGAACTATAACAAATTTGATTTAAAATATGACATCAATGCTGTTTAAATGAAATGCAATTCGACATTTAGCGAAAATCAATTACAATAAAAACTTTTGATGAATATTAAGGATAAAATTATCTAGAAATCGTACAAATGATCTGAGTAAGATGGCGAAAGCATCGCCGAGTCCACATTCCAACGACGTGTCCCCAGATTCCAACGGCCATGCGGGGGGTTTGGGGGGCGAGCCCGCCGACAGGTTGGAGGGGTTGGGGGAGGGGGGAGACGGGGGTGGAGGGGAAGGAGGGCGGGATAGGAACGGAGCGGCGGGGAAGGAAATCGATCGGTTTGGATTCTGTGGGGGGAACCAGTATACCGACCCCGAACAGTGAGTGATAATGCTTCGTTGATCGATGCGTGGATAATTTTGTATTGTTGCAGTGTTGTGATAGCGCTGGAATATATTGATATCTCACATTTTCGTTAATTCTGCAAATTCACTGCAAAATGTTTTTAAATTTCATGATAATGTACAACTAGTTTGTTATTAAACATGGCCAAGGATTGTAGCATTATCATGCCATGTCTGCTAAGGGCTGAAATGTTGCGGAGTTCATTTTAGCCTGAAATCAGCGTAGCTTACCCCTCCTTCTTAATATCTCGTTGGTTTTACTGCATTATAATGAAGAAGAATCATGAAAGGCTTCAAAATAGCGCCGTGCCAGACAGACTCGTCGAGGCTCGCTGCGTGTTGAGGAGGAGGCTCGAGTGGATGCTTTGCTAAGCAAAGTTGCAAAGTCACAAAGTCGCAGTCACAAAGTCGCAAAGTACATTTTAACTCAAATATCCCACTAGGGGTTTTAATACAGTGACAATGGCTTGTTTGACACGATGCTATTTGGCAGCCTTATATCCCGGGACAGACTATAGTTTCAAGTCTGCAAGAAGTCTGGTTAAAGTTTGCTGGGTTCTCAGACCTCAAACAGCGCTGGGTTTATATTACTGGGCTGCTAGCTACATGTACGTGGCTTGGATTACACACGCCTAGGTCGTTGCTCCCTATCTAGATCTGGGCTGTATGGGTGTTGAATGTTGATGCATGTGTTTGATGTTGATTGGGACCGATGTGTGATATACTGTGACGATATAAAATTATACCTCAGTAGTTCACAGAGATCAAACAACCCTTGGTGATTATTTAGCGGCGCTACCAACGCGTTGATTGTAAAAAGTCAACTACTAGGGGCTTGTTGGCCTTTTTTCATAACGGTGCAAAACAAGTATTCGATGCTTGCCAATTTATTTTCAAACGGAATAGAAATACAGCATCAGTATCATCACAATACTATTTGCTTGAAAAGGAAGAACAGTGCTTACTCTACTTCAGCTCTATGTCGGCGTGTAAGGATGAAAGAATTGGCACTTGAGTGTAAATTTTCAAAAGCCCTAAATTCAAATTAGTTTTTTTTTTTGAAATTGAGCTTCAACTTCAACTTCTCTACTGCACTCCACCCTAATGGATGATTATTTGCAGGGCTGGCGAAATTAAGCACCTATGCTAAGGGTGCACGAAGTGGCTCGAAATCTTTTTCCGCGACCGGGATTTGAACCTACTCTCTGCCATACTCGCGATCAGAAGTCCGCGCATTAGACCACTCGGCCACAACGCTTCGCCTGAAAGATGAAAAATGTTGAAAGACGATGGCATGCATGTATACGCTACTATTTTGAAGCTCTCTGCTACACGTGCTTTACTAGCATGCAAGGTCAGCAGTCAGCAAGCTATAGGATCCTTACTAATATTGACTCAAGTATACAGTTGATTTGCATACAATATGTGTATATTTTTTATATGCTAATTACTAGTACTGTTGGAAAGGTATGTGAATGTGTAAGCTGAACTGCGAGATAGAGCAGAGCTCTAAGCTGCATGTTCGACCGGGTCAATTCTATTGGAAGATAAGATGCATTGCTTGGCTGTAGTGAGGAAAGGACCCATAGCAGTTACTGCTCGTTTCTCAGATAATAACTGCCATGAAATTGGATTGCCAATGAGCTTTGAATGCCGACTGATGGCCTTCATTCAGAGCCTATTGTGAACTCTGGCGGCCTTTCTCAAGGTCTGTTCCATATCCAGTGGAGTTCTGTTCAATTTGGCTCATCCTTCTGACAGCTCTATTGCTGCACATATAGCCACCATTGTAAAGGTTTGCTTTGTGATTTGGCGCTATACCTGTCAAGGAATGTGATCCATAACATTGGGTTGACGAAGATTTGGCTCAGATGTGGAGGAAGTGCTGCAAAATGTAAAATTTTAGCTGCGTGTTATTTTAGCAGTTTTGCTGAACTTCAAAATATGCCTGCATTTAATTTTTGCGTATTTTGAGGACTTCCCGTTATAATTAGCCTACGCGGCATTATTTTCGCGCATGTAATTTTTTCGTGTTTTGCCGATTTGCGGAATTCGCCAAAATTACATGCGTGCGCAAATTGAATGTTTTACAGACGAGTAGGTTTTGGTTTTTTAAAAGCTAGGGCCGGGATTGAGCTAGGTTTGGGTTTGGAATTTTGGATGGACTTTTTGGAAATATACCTGGCCAGGTATGCAATATACATTATAGGTATAACGTTGATTTGCTTTTATTGTCTGGTACCAAAAAAGGAAAGGACGGATTATCTGTTAGGAGTTCTTGTAGTTGGTGAGGCACAAATCTTTGTATTGCATTGTAAGAATTTATTCTGTTAAAAATCAGCGGTATGCCGGAGTCGGTACACTGCGGTCGGTGCTGCACTGTTAGGAATGAATTACACCAGATGTTAGTTAACTTAATCTGGCGCCTAGATTGCGGACATGAATACTGAAACGTTTCATTTATATTGTACATTGAGAAATTTGAACCAGGTTTAATTCCTGAAGTTGCAGCCTTGCATGTGTTGTGCAACATGAAATGTGTGAGAACTGTCTGATTTTAAATAATGTGAACAATAATGAGTTTATCACTTTGTCAAAATATCTTTAAATTTCGTATGTTAAATGACAAGCAATGCAGTTCGTTGTCAAACGTGGCAAAGGTGGCATATAGCTTTACCAAGCCATGTATCAAGTTCTGCTAATTTGTAATTTAGATATACGATTTCTCTAAATAGTACTGTGGACTTTTTTTGTACTCTTTATATCTGAAAGAAAGATGGAGTGTGGTTGGCTGATGAAATTATTGTGTTGATCAGAATAATCATGCACCGGTAACTTAGTTAAAAAATCGAAATCATGCAACTGAAACCTGACTGTTGGCCTGTGACCAAATGAGCAGTCTGTGGTGCCTTATAGCTGTTTGAGCAGTATTATCAATGAGAAATTGAGCAGCTATATGAATGAACACATTGAATATTCAATGACTGTTGTGTGCTGAATGCTCAGTATTGTTTGTTTGACAAGGAAGTGCTGTTAGCTCAGCTTGTATGGGCTGTAGTACACATCTAAGAAGCGGTGTGTTTTTTGATAAAACTATTAGAGTTTATTGAATTTTGGTTGGGAGTAAATGTGTGGGTATTGCTAATACTGGTTATTCATATTTGTCAACATTGCTGATGAATAACCTTCAATGAAAATATTGATGACTTTAATGAGGGAAAATTGGCATATTTTGATTGAAGATTATTTCAGTTTTAGGCCGCGGTAATCGAGGCCAATGATAGTTATAATATTTCTATTTGAATTTGTTGTGATAAGGCAAAGCGTTGTGGCTGAATTGTCTAAGTCGCGGACTCGGATTGCGAGTGCGGCAGGGAGTCGGTTCGAATCCCGGTCGCGGTGAAAGATTTTGAGTCACTTCGTGCACCCTTGGCAAAGGTGCTTCATTTCGTCAGCTTTGCAAATAGTCATCCAATAGGGTGGAGTGCAGTAGGGAAGTTGAAGTTGAATAAGGCCGTGGGGAGAAGAAAATTATTGAACATTTTAATGAGACACATTGCCACATTGATGCCACCTTTGAATTGAAGCAGAACAAATAAATAAATTTTAAAATTAATATTTAAATTATTTAAATTTAAATTAGATAAATAAAATTAATAAATTTTAATAAATTTTAATAAATTTTAATAAATTTTAATAAATAATACTGTGTCTGACACACACACACAGAATGAGTCATAAAAAGTGTGATATAGTGATAACGACTCTTAAATGTGCAATTTTGCAAATCTTCCGTCATCTTACGTGTACATGTCAAAATGTAGGTGACGGATATAGAAATATTTTATAATTATGTTGAAACTGAGCTTTGTCCGGTAGTATGAAAATAATATTTGTTTAGGTTGCTGCTAAAGTTGTGGTATAGGGTCAGTTCAACTATGGGTTCAACTAGGTTGGATATTTTGGCTAAAATGCATTTTACGGCTTTGAGACTTTGAGACTTCAAAACTTTAAGACTTTGTGTCCCTGGGTTATATCTAAAAGACGTTTCGAGCGAGTTGCTATAAAGTTAAGGAATACGAGGTTTGTGAAAAAGATTTTTGAAGTGGACAAGATTTAACCCGTTGTGGAATTGGAATATATATGTTAAAATGCATTAGCGAGATGGCGCTATTTTAAGGCCTTTTCACATTTTTATTCACCATAATGCAGCAAAACCAAAGAGGCATTAGCATTGATTCATTGGAGAAGTAAGCCTGTGTAGTGTGTAATAAGGGGTTTTCTTAGTCAGAATCTGCCAAAGGTCGTTGACAGACATGTGCCATGCTCTGCGCTGTGTGTGAATGTGTTATAAACTGTTCATTCTTGAAAGAAGCCTTCATTCAAGGATATCCTCAGAACTGACAGGCTGAAGAGTGAACAGTTGAACTTGCAGTGATATCATTGGACCAAAATGGAATATCCCTAGATTCTGGGCATCTCGGCCAAAAATATTTCAAGATTGCATCTTTTTACTAAGAAATACCCAGCTCCCATTATAACGTCGTAGTCTAAAAAAAACAATATACCCAGATATCTGGATATTGCATTAAAAATCAGATCCCCCAAAGTATCTACCAAAGTATCCCTAAATCTAGGGATAAATACCCAGCACTAGCATCACTGAGTTGACGCCGCTCATTTTATGTCTGTCTTGATTCATTTGTGTTAATCAGAGTCTTTAGAGAGCAGTCGATTGTAGATGCGTTGACAGGGCTGCTATTGAGCAGTTTGATGCATGTGTTGTTGTTATTGCATGTGTCTGTATTCCCATAACAACTTTATTGAAGCCTCCTGGTTTGGTCTGATCTCCCCCCTCCCCCCAGAGTTCTATATTATACTATTTATTAGCAGTATCTCAGACGTTGTGGGTACACTGCCATTGCTGGCAATATCCAATTTCTTATATGTATGTGCGGCCATTTTTATTTGTCCAAGTCCCATTGATCAAATATAGAGCTGTCTATAGAGGATGCATTATTTTATAATCGTATTAAACGATCACTTGCCATGTATAGGGCAGAGACTGCAAAAGAGACAGGTCACCTACGACGCCTGTGTGCACTGAAGGCAACTCATTTATGGCCCGCTGCTGGTTTTTTGAGACGCAAAATTTTGTACACATTTATGTGACCTCTTTAAAAGCTTAAGATTTCTAATGTTCAGGGTCTGATCTGGGTCTTGAGAAAAATTTGCCGGAATTTTGCCAAACGCCATTTATTTTCGCCAGGCTGTGCTTATTTTCGCCAAATTCCTTACACATTTGTTCTCTTCCGATGCACTGGAATATATCTATATTTATTGTTCCGTTCATCCCCATAGAGCCGGCTATTGAACTTGTAAGAGCGAAAGATGACAAAAATGTTCGCCAAGGGCATTTGCCACATGGGAAAAAAAATTCGCCGACTACAGAGAAATTAGTTTTTTTGCTATTTTGGCGAGTCCTGGCAGATCTAGATCTGCTAATGTTGCACAACAAAGGTTTCTGTATAGCGTTGCTGCTTAATTTATGCATTTAAATACCAATGTGGCCGTTTGGACAGTGGCTGTTACATTTTGTATATTTGTTGTCGGTTTGTAGCAGTAGTGGCTTGCAGCGAGTCGTTGATAAAGTAACAAGCAGTGGATGACAGTTTGATGAGCCGGTTACTGCCTGTGTCTGCTGTGGAAACAAACCAGCAGGCCTCATGATGACCCAGGCCCGTTTGTGTACCGATCCAATGCTTACGTATTATACAGGGTGTTCCCAAAATTGTTTTACATTTAACATATCCACGCTTCACTGATGTATTAATTACTGAAATGTACTTAGAATTGCTACACAACGCAACAGTCCCCTGCAGGCCGGGGAACATAGAATTGGCGTGCAGTTCAGAGCTCCCCGGGCGAGTCGTAAAAGGCGACTAAAGAATGGGGAGCGGTTCTGTGCGGACTCCCTTGCACAGAGCCGCACTGAATATATATATATAGTCTTTGTGCTACACACGGTCTCTAAACTAAAAAACAACAACAGAATGCAACACAACAATGCGAAGGACCTAGAACAAAAGGGCATGTCAATGAACAATGCCATATGGGCGATTTCCGATAGGGATGCTTGGAGAGAGCTCATTAGGCCCCATCGTCACTCACAGAACTGACAGACGGACCAAAAGAAGAAAAAGAAGAAGACTCAAAACTGTTACATTTCCAACAGTTTACTGTACAAGACTTTAAAGAGCAAAGCGTTGTAGCCGAGTTGTCTAAGTCGCGGACTTCAGATTGCGAGTGTGGCAGAGAGTCGGTTTGATTCCCGGCCGCGGCAAAAGATTTCGAGTCACTTCGTGCACCCTAGCCAAAGGAGCTTAATTTCGTCAGCCCTGCAAATAATCATCCAATAGGGTAGAGTGCAGTAGAGAAGTAGAAGTTGAAGTGAAGTGGTTTATAGTGTGTGTAAATTGTTAGATAATTTGGTAATGCAAATTTTTGATCACACTGTAGCATCATCAGAATCATAATGTCTGTAAATATTGGAATTGAGAGAATAGTAGCGGCATGGAGTGTGATAATGGCTAGTCATTATGATCGGAAGCACTTCCAGTCTGATGGTGCCATAATGAATTTGAGTGTTTGAGTTGTGACAGTATTTTTTATCGAGTGTATTTTACTTGTGATCCGTGTGTGTATCCTCAATATTCAACAAGTTGTTTGGATGATGACTTGCCATCCCTGTGTTACACTGTGTTCTATCACTCATTATCTATTCATCCCAGTTTATTGTTGGTGTAGGATATTTTGGAACTTAAAGACTTCTTAACTTAAGAACTTAGGAACTTAAGAACTTAAGAACTTAAGGACCTTCACCAGCGCGTCCGAGGTTGTATGGAACCATCTACCGGAGGACATCAGATCGGCTAAGTCCCTTTTCTCCTTTAAATCCAGGCTTAAAACTCATTTTTTCAAATCCGCTTTCTGTATGTAGTCTGTTGCACTTCTCCCGCACCTACGATTCAAGCAAACAATGTTTTTCCATCTCCGTTTGCATGACATATTCTTGTTGCGTTAAAAGTGCAATAAACATACATACATACATACATACTTCGAGCGATTCATCTCAGTTTATAGTGTTTGTGTTGAAAACATTGAAATTGAGAGACTTCGTGTTGAACTATATTTTTCTAGTTGATTCGACGACATTGCCAGAGATTTAGATCTAAACTGTATTGTCCAAAACGATTTAAAATTGATCTCTATTTAGATGTTTATTTCATTATATATCTTCAAGATTCTATTTACATCAAAATATTATGTGCATGGTGGATCAAAATTAACCTGTCACTCGCATTTTCACCCTCTATGATACAGCTCCTACAAATGTCATTCAATTTGCATCGGATTTTAACAGTTCGTGGTTCATGTAATTACTTCTCTCTGATTGTCCTGCGGTCACTATACTGGTCTGTGATTGGCTGTTGCGCAGTGATAGCCGAACGCCGGTGGCCGTGATTCGTCAGCGGGAGATCAAGTGGATCGAGATGTTTGACAACTGGGGTCATTATATGAACAAGCGATACAAAAAGGTTCTTCTCACATAAAAGAAAAAAAATTTGGACAATTTTATCAATTTTTGTGTATACTATATCGTATTTTAATGATTTTTTTGCAATTGAAGGGCTTAGCACTTATACTAAGCAAGTTATACAATTTTTGCCCAAAGCCAATTTAAACTGCTTACTATTTGATGCTTCATAGCATATGGAATTTTATGGCTATTGGATGAATGCTAATCATCATCATCATTCCCCTTCTTCGTTCATTTTCCGTGCTAGCACAGGCTTGCTAGATAGCTAGAACGCTTGCGCTGGGCAGTGATTCTCAGTGCTATTCCTCTCTACCCTCTGCGTAGGTGCGTGACCGTTGTCGGAAGGGCATCCCCCCGGGCGTGCGCCCACGCGCCTGGCAGTACCTGTGCGGCAGCGCTGTGCTCGTCGCGGAGAACAAGGGGCGCTATGCCCACTACCTCGCGCAGCCCGGCGCGCCCCAGTGCATCGACGACATACGCAAAGATCTCGACAGACAGTTCCCCTTCCATGAGCTGTTTATGGCGCGTGGGGGACACGGGTGAGTCCAAATGGGTGGGTGTGGGTGGTTCTAACTATGAGTGGGTCCAACTGGCGGGCTGGGGGGTGGAGCGTAGGTCCTGTAACTGGGTGAAGTGTGAGCTATTAACCTATAGATCTATATTTGACCAAAAAAATATAAATACAAAGACAAAGATACGGCTAATGAGGTTGATCGTTATGTCGACCGCACTGTATACGGCTGCGAAACATGGACCCTGCTAGCAGAAACTGAAAGAAAACTGCAAGCTTTTTGAAAATATCGTATAAAGACCACAGCACAAGTAAATCAGTGAGAGAGAAATTCGTTCACGGTGACACACTTATCAGCATCCACTCCAGGTGACCTACATATTTCTGTGTGAACCCAGTTACCCGCTTATGCGCATCCACGCAGTGTGATCTAATTATGTCTGTGTGCGGGCAGGCTGACATAAAGTATCTGTATTCACTCAGGGTGACCTACATATGTCTGTGCAGGCAGGGTGACCTGTTTGACGTGCTCAAGGCCCTATCCATCCATTGCCCGAAGGACGGCTACTGTCAGGCCCAGGCGCCCATCGCAGCCGTCCTGTTGATGCACATGCCCGCCGAGCAGGCCTTCTGGTGTCTGGCGACTGTCTGCGAGATATACCTGCCTGGATACTACAGCCCCGGGCTGGTGAGTGATACTACGTGATACTGCATGATACTATGTGATACTAAGTACTGTCCAGGGCTGATGAGTGATATTATGTGACATTGCATGATACTACATGATACTACAGCTCAGGACTGGTGATACTACGAAATGATACTAAAGTCCTGGGGCCTGTTTCTCAAAATATCTAAGCAAATTTTAGTCTTAAGAAGTTCTTAAGAAAATCTTTGGCAAATTTTGTTGTTTGTTTTTTGAAAACTCCGCACCGCCACGCGCTCTCAACCAAATGATGTCGTCACAGCGGTCGGTCAGCGTATGGATTTTAATTTATTCAAATTTGATTTACGATTAAGTTTAGGCTTGAAGTTAGGGAAGTTTTGAGACACAGGCCCCTTGTCTGTAATGCATGCTGCTGGCTCCACTGAATGTATAACGGCTGTGTGCAGGAGGTGGTGCAGCTGGATGGGGAGGTGCTGTTTGGTTTGCTGCGACAAGTCTCTCCTCTCACATATAAGCATCTCGTGAGCACCACTTTTCAGCTTTTATATATTATAGCCATTAGAACGGCAATGTCGGACACTCTTTTGCATTTATCACTGTAGTGCAAGCTTATAACGGAGAAAGCTAAGAGATAAACAAAATGCGAACAATATCTCGTCATGCATGTAACGCATGACGAGACATGTAAATACATTCTTTAAAGATACCCTTTGAGACATCTTTGTCTTTAAGATATAATTTGTGACATTTTTGTCTTTAAGATGCACTTTGTGACATTTTTGTCTTTAATATACACTTTTGAGGCATATTTTTTGTCCCAGGAATAATTTTGTTAAGATTATTCCTGAGTGCAGTGAGTTGTTTGTTGAAACCCGCAAGGCGGGAGTTGATGTAAAATGCGAAGCTAAAGCAAGTCAATGGATTAGGGGTATGACTACTTTATCGCGAGATCGCCTTTATCGAAACTACTTTATCACGAGTTGTTGCTATATCTAAGGTTGATTTTCTTTCGCAGTTTGTGCCTCTGTGCCAAATCTTCCAAAATGTTTCAAACGGTATCAAATGCAAATCCTCCGAAATATTTCTTCCAAATGTTCCAAGGTTCCAAAATGTCAGACATTTCTCAAGTTTCCGTGACGGACTCTGGCTGCGCTGTCTGTGTGCAACAGAAGAAGCAGAAGATTGATCCGATCCTCTGCATGACCGAGTGGTTCATGTGCGTCTTCACACGCACTCTGCCCTGGCCCTCAGTCCTCAGGCTGTGGGACATCTTTCTCTGTGAAGGTACACTTTGGAGCATCTTTGTCTCTAAGATGCACCTTGAGACATTTTTCTTTCTCTTTGAAATGCACTTTGGGACATTTTTATTAAAGATACATTCTTTAAAGATACCCTTTGAGGCATCTTTGTCTTCAATATGCAATATGAAACAGCCTCCTTTGTCTCTAAGACACACGTTGGATACCTTTGTCTTTAAGATATACTTTAGGACATTTTGTCTTTAAGATACACTTTTGAGGCATATTTCTTTGTTTTGGTGCTCTTGTAGGCATCAAGACGATGTACCGTGCTATTGCAGGCGTCCATGCAATATTCCGTGCTGTTGCAGGCGTCAAGATGATGTTCCATGCTGTTGTGGTGAAGCGTTGTGGCCGAGTGGTCCAAGTCGTGGACTTTGGATTGCGAGTGTGGCAGAGAGTTGGTTCGAACCCCAGTTGCGGCAAAAGATTTTGAGTCACTTCGTGCACCCTTGGCAAAGGTGCTTTATTTTGTCAGCCCTGCAAATAATCATCCATTAGGGTGGAGTGCAGTAGAAAAGTTAAAGTTGAAGAAGTTGAAGTTGCAGACATCAAGGTGCTGTTCTGGGCTGTTGCAGGCGTCAAGATGATGTTCCGTGCTGGTCTAGTGCTGCTCAAGCACTGTTTGGGTCGGCCTGACCAGCTGGCGCGATGTCCCGGCATGTACGAGACCCTCGAGGCGCTGCGACACCCAGACCCTCATATCATGCAGGAGGACTTCTTCATCAACGAGGTACTGGCTACACTGGCTGCTCACGCATAATGTATGCAAATTGACGAGCATCCTCCCACATCCGCAGACTCATTTAATGTGTAACTTATCATAGGTTATCAATGAAATATAGCTGCACGTAACTATAATAATACTACATACTAAACCTTAACCGAACCTATACATGTTCTTACCTAACCCCAATGAAATCCTAACTTTAAACCGAACAAGACTTGATTCGAACGTAAAGAATTGTATTCAAATTAGGGTGCGCGTGTGGAAGGAACATCCAAAACGCTGAAAAGTTGTGCGCATAGAGCCGTTTCTCGCACTACATCATGGCAACTTGTATTGTAATGAATCCTTCGTGCGTTCTCTTTATTTATTGACCTAATTCAAATGGATCCGTAATTGACCCTATCTATCTAACTTTGCGAAAGCCAATCAAATCATGCGGTCCGCAGCCAGATTCCGCCCACTCAAAATATTTAACAAATAGGCTAGCTGTTCAAATTACGTACAACGAATATCGATACAACGGTGTGACCACTGGTGCAATAGCCTTCATTGAATTCAAAAGCAAGGTATGATATTTTGCGATGACCACAAAGTAAAGTAGGCTTATGCTAATACACCTTATATTATATATATTGATGGTCTGTTTCAGTGCTTGACCGTGGCGTTAAATGATATTTATTAGCTTACAGTCCGTTTCACTGCTTGGCCCTATTGTAAAAAAATTAGTTTACGGTCTGCTTCACTGCGTATTATAACTAGATTATGTTTACAGTCTGTTTCACCGCCCGATCCAATTGTTAATAGATATTCAATTAGTTTCAGTGCCTGGCTCTATCGTTAATGGCCTATATAAATAAATAGATATTTAATAAGTTTACGATCTGTTTCAGTGCCTGCGGCTGGGTGTGAGTGAGCGCGAGATGGAGCGAGAACACGCGTCTCAGCTCGTCCGCTGGAAGGCGGAAAAAGAAAAGCGCAACCGCCCCCCCGCCGCTGGCCCTCACTCTGCGCCTAACTCTGCCCCCTCGTCGACCAAGAACAAAAAGAAGAACAAGAGCAAGAAGTTGAGCGATGCGGCCGATAGTAGCTGACGCGATGTGTTACACTGATGTCGATTCTACGCATATGCGTCGATCTTGGGGGTCGGGGGGAGTCAAACACATCCTTAAATTTTCAACGACTGTTTGGACCCTCCTAATATTTTACGTTGACTAATACAAACCCGATAATTTAAACCCGTGTATGTTTTTACTTCATTGTTTGAGACTGCTGGAAAACAAAATTTGGAGCTTTCTATGGCACAGAGCCATATTGTATCGCTCCCAAATTTTTTTTGCGATTTCTATGCTGGGGGTCCGGAGAGGTTGAAAGTTTCCTGATTTGTTTGGGTTGTGTGTCCCACTGACAATACTGCACGTGTGTCACTGGATGTAATTAACTGCTGCACTCTTGGGTCGTGTGCTAAATATTGTTGTTTTCTTGTCTACATTGTATATTTGACAAAGTGGAATCAAAAATTAAACCTTACACGTGCATGCACACATGACTCCTGCATATGTTGTTCAGTTGGTATGAAATTTGAACGGTTTACGGTCAAAGTATTACCAGGAATATGATGGCCTGTGATGCATGCTAAAAGTGCTCTATTTATGCATGCGCGCTCTCTTTATGCATGCATTGTGCATAAATTTAGGCGTCCTGACATGGCTTGACATGCGTGAAATGTGTGCGTTGACGTTTTTTGAAGATCCGCCTATGCGGTATGTTCATGCCTCTTTAAGAAATCTTTTTATACTTGGAAATACGGTTCTCATGTGCTTTGCATTTTTCGTTTTTTTAACGCATTTTATGCGTTTTGCAATGGTTAGGTCACGTCGAATAAGCGATTTTTGTACTTCTCGGTGACTAAAAATGTTCGAAAATTGGTCAATGTTGCAGAGATTCTGAATTTATGCTAAACCTTTGTAAAATGTGAACGGGTATAAACTGAGTTTTTAATGAATTTTTATTTTCGTGCTGTTGTAATGTTGTGATTTGGCTGCATCAACTTCGCACTTGAATTTTTTTTGGCCATTGCCGCTATCTTCTGAGTCTACTCCAGTGCTTTTGTAGAGAGCGAGCCATAAATAGAACCCCTAGCGAAATAGAATCAAATCAAATTTTGTGGCTGATTTAGCTCAGGGACTAGGAGGATGCTTTTTGTGATTTAGAGTTTAAAACCTTTTTGATAGTAACAAGAACAGTGTGGTTCAGTGCGTTGGGGCTAAACTAAGAACCTCTTGCCCTTCTTTTGCGACTGACGACACGCCCAGGGAGCTCTGGGCTGTAAACCAATTTTTTGTTTTTTGGTTTGCAAGAAGCTCTTTTGTGGCTCACTCTGTGTGTTGGATACTATCGCGTGCAATTGAGGATTAAACTGTACAGTAACTGGCGACTGTTGTTGATGCTTTACACAATGCCGTATTCTGTTGTTGAATACATGTACTGTTATGTTAAATACATGTTCCTAATTGCAATTTACACTTTGCGGTGAATTTTTTCTCGAAGCATTGTATTTCCTGCGCATTTAACAAGAGCGCGTTGTATTTCTTGCTGCACGATGTACACACAGTGAAGAATCTAAATAATTTTTTATCCTCACTTCATATCATGCAATCATATTTTTCTTGTACCCGTATTACTGATATCACAGTGCTTTTGTTACGTGTGATGTATTAAACGTACCTAAATTGTATATCATTGATTGAACAACATTCAATATTTAATCTCCTATGTACATAATGCTGAAGATAAAGATGTATGAAATGTGTAAACCCGTGTGAAAACATGGACATTAACAGATTAGACGATGAAAAGGAGGTTAGTTTTTAGTTTATAGCTTATTGCATATAGCAATAGCAAGTAACATTGCGAGGGACGACATTGCGAATTGAAAAAAGTGTATGTTTCACTAATATTCTTCCAACTAAATTAATCCATCGAAATTTAAGAATTGTACATAGGCCTAACTTAATGATATATAATATCATCCGTTTACTTTCGATATATAACGATGGCTCCGTTGAGCCTGTAGCTCCGTAGTGCATTAAAGTGGTGGATTATTGCACAGTCAATGGCATTAAATAATCGAATTGTTAAACTTCACATGGCCAATTGACCCAATCACATTCCAGATAACCGTGTCACGAGTTTTTGGCACCGGGGCGCGAATATTGTTACAATTACTCAACGCTTATTATGAAGTTGTGTCATGGCATCAGTTCTTGTTCCAGTTTCTGTTTCCCGGATTCTTGACTCGATAATGACACCATGTTCAAATTTATATTGAGACTCCTCTATGGGCGTGTCCATTTACCGGCGAAATCTGACCACCCCCCTGTTTACCAGCATTCTTTATAGGACCCACTGGACCCCCTCTAACTACGTCCACCGTAGCCCTCACCCTTCATAAGATCATACGACAATGCTGTCGAGACCCCCCTTTACACAAGTGTACGATTTGACTTACCCCCCCCCGTGCTTGCAAATTAAATGGATAAGCCATGGGGAGGTACTAGTTTGAGATACCGATGACGTTTTCAGATCCGAAACGGACTTTAACTCCTTGTTTTTATCATACACTAGAATTTAGCTGTGAGTGTCGAACCTATCTTCTACAGGGTGTTAATATCCTGCTCTTCTTCATCATGGCCTCGATGAAACTGAAGAGTGGATTCTATAGTCGTTCCCTTGTTCTCACCTTTACCTTTACCTTAGCTTAGGAGACAATTTAACAGCAGCCCATAACTGCCATTCAAAAAAGCTTTTTGTTTAGTTAATTTAAATTAATAGGTGACGTCATCCAATTAATGGATTTAGAGAAAAGTAATTTTTGTTGACACTGAATTCAAATTAACCTAATTTGTTGTGGAAATAAATGTTAATTTTGTTAAATTTATAAATATATCGCGTGTTTCTTCGAATGGCAATAAAGGGCTGCTGTTAAATTGTCTCCTAAGCTAAAGTAAGGGTAAGGGTGGCAACAAAGGTGCGTCTACATAATCCACTCTAAAAACTATCCACAAGGTGCACATATAGGTATTGACAGTGCTGTACATAAGGCTAGGAGTATTGTTTTGTAAAGTCCCTTGTTTTCAGTCAAGTCCAAGAGAATTTTGTTGTTGTATAATTTCTTTATCTTTAAGAAGTTCAAGATGGCCGCGACACTATCACTCTTTCTCTTCAAGAAATCCAAGATGGTGGCCCCACCACTCAAGTCCAAGATGGCCTCCCCACCATCACTTTTTCCTGTGCAAGAAGTCCAAGATAGCGCCCCACCATCACTTCTTTCTCCTAAGATGTCAAAGATAGCGTCCCATCATCACTTCTTCCAGTTAAAGAAGTCCAAGATGGCCACCCTACCATTACTTCTTTCTGTTCAAGAAGTCCATCATACCACTCATTTCCTTCTCTTCAAGAAATCCATCATGGCCGCCACATCATGCTTCAAAAAATCCAAGATGGCCGCCCCAACATCACTTCTTCCCGTTCAAGAAGTTCAACTAGGACAATTGTTCTCCATAAGTTATTGATTTGTGTATAATTTGTGTTATTTGTATATTGGAGAGTTCTATTACATGAGCTACTGGTGCAATTATTATTTGAGACATATTCCTGTATATCTTTCCCGTTGACGATTCCCGATATAGTATTATCGAATACATTCGCGTTCGTGATGCAAAATACATGATGCAACGTACATTTGAAGGTCAATTTGTGTTGAAGTTGCGCTTGGCTGTGTGAGTCTCAATCTAATATGAAATCTGAAATAATAATATGAATAATATAATGATATGAATATGAAACACAGCAGTGTTATATTACTTAATGAATTAATTTTACTTTATTTTTTTTTAAATCAAACGATTTTACTCATAATGATTTATTATTCCTGAAATCTTTTAGGTCATAGTTATAGTTCAAAATTCTAGGCATGAAGAAGCTTTCAAGAGTCATCTTGATGCTTGGAGTCATGCACTAGAAAAAGATTTTTTTACTTTTTCGATTGGCATCAATTTTTGTCGTTATGTAGCATCAGATGTTAACCAGTTTAAACGGGTTTTAGGCATAAAAGGGTTTTAAATGGGTTTTAGTTGTAAAGTCCCGCCAAGGAACTGTTTTTGTTTGGCGGGATATGGGCTTCTTTTATGTGCATGAGTATTGTCGAACTGCGATTTTTCTGACTCTTGTAATACTGGTTGTGTGCAGCGCCCTTGTGATGACTTCGGTCATGTTACGGCGCTCTAAGAAATCGTCTGAAAATTATTTTTATTTAGGCATTCGTCGAGTTGATTTGTACATTTAATAAGTTGTTCAATCATTATTTTATCACCAGTGGAGTACGAACGAACGCTGACCTGAGTTAAGTTCTAACCTCGTCCGGGTTGCTTGTTGCTTTAAGTTGCTCCGGTGCAATGCTCGCGCCCGATTCAACACTGCATTGTATCATATGCTTTGTGCTTTATACGTGACACATTTCTGGCGCAACTCAATACCGTTAAACATTAAATTTTTGCCGCACGTTATTTTGGCGGCTTTGCGTGTCAGAAATTGTGCTGCGCTTAAATTTTTTTGCATTTTTGAGGTCTGCACAATTAATATCTGCAGCGCTATTTTTTCGCTTCAAATTTTTGCTGGTTTAACCGATTCTACAAAATTATATGAATGCGAAAATTTCAAGTTTTATAGTACGTTGCGCGGACGTGGATGTAAAAATATCGTTTGCAGCAATTGTCGTTCCTGTAACTGTTTTGCACGTTCATGGGTGCATGATTTAGGCCCCAGACACACTGTGCATGGCCTCATGCATGGCTGCTTACAGTTCTACATCGTTTGTTTCGACTCTTAGAATATGAGAAATTTGTTCACTCTGCGTATTTGTTCAGTTGTTCACTCCTGATGCAAGTTTTGATTTAGTTTAAATTGTAAATATTTGAGACGCATGTTCATATCTTCGTTGCTGTGCTTATTAAAAACACGCTTCCGAACTGTCGTTAATACGCTGCGTAACACAAACATTTATATTAAAGAGTAATTAATAACTAGTAAATAATAAAATAAAATAATATAAAATAATAAAAAAAATAAATAAAATAATTAAAAATTTAAAGTAAGTTAATAAATAATTATATTATATTATAAATATCGATAAAATAATATTACAAATATAGCGGCGATCCTAGCGAGCACGCATTAAAATGGGGAATTCCGTGTGTTCGAGACGCGGCGTGAGACCTTAAGTTTAACTCCTCGACGCTAGCAATAGCACACGAACACAAAGTTTCCTATGCTATGATGCGTGATGGAAAAGATTGTCAATAGGCTCCGGCTAGCCTATCAAATTTCCGTTAAAAAAATTACATTTAGTTAAAACGGTATTTAGTTAAATTATTAGTTAAATAATTATTTATTTAATTATCTTTATAACGTGCTCCTAATGATCAACGGAAGCCAATTCATGATTCCACTAAGCTCCGCCCACCATTGTCACAATCCAACTTCTTCATTAATCTCCTGGTTGCTATGTTAAATGTCCCACGACCCTGTGAGACGTTCTAAAGCAAAGTCCGCACTGGTTATACCAGTAAATTGTAATTTTGGCTAACATTCAATGCGGGAGGAGCATAATGGAACTATGAATTAGATCACTCAATTTGGGTCAAGCACCAACAGCTATATATCTAGAGCTTCTCATTGATAACAAACACAAAGTCAAGTTTCATTGTCAAATTGTCAAGTCGTTACAAATTCAAGTTTCGCTATCAAATTGTCAAACTACAAATCTACATCTAAGTCCCAACTGTTCGTTATAATCGCGAACTTCATCCCGATTATATTGATTCTACTATCTCATTCAAAGTAGCACAAGAAAAAACAATTGAAAAATATCTTATTGGCTTATGAAAGACTGAGAAATGGACCCCTTGAGATCTAAAAGAATAAGTTTTTATTATTATTTCGGACCTCAAGGGGGCTTCGCAAAAAAATGTCTCCACAATGATATCAAAAGCCTGACTGAACGTACTAGGCCCACTCTCAAGAATTTTTTTATTTGAAGTCTGATTTAAAAAAAAGCCCTGGATCAATTTTAGGTCAACTATCACTTGTTCTTATTCAACAAGTCCATCGTGGTCGGCGCACACCATTGACTTATCTTCAAGAAGTTCAAGATGGCCGTGACTATCACTTTTTCTCTTCAAGAAATCCAAGATGGTGGCCCACCACTCAAGTCCAAGATGGCCTCCCCACCATCACTTTTTCCTGTGCAAGAAGTCCAAGATAGCGCCCCACCAT
>JAQIWG010002672.1:0-19725 GCA_034695025.1 Chamaedrilus cognettii | reverse complement strand
GGGGGGGGAGTTTAAGGACCGTGTGTAGTAACGAAGACTACATGTATTACAGTCCGGTTCTGGGTAAGAGGTAGTGCTGTAGCTGTCTTTTCTGCCACGGCGAGACGTTATTTTGCCTTTTTGAGTCAGAACGGCTGTTATTTCCCATGCAGCGGCACTTTAAGCGTGGCCTAATATCTGCGGTACCCACATTGGGGGCGGCCCCTGGCGGGACACTGTTAAAAACTTGAGCGGCCAGGCGGGACGGGATCCCACAGCGTCGCATGACAACTACAACACTGGCAAGAGGGCCGCCGTAGAACCGCTCCCCCTTAAGCTTCTTTATTCGCCTTTTACGACACGCCCGGGGAGCTCTGGGCCTCAAGTCTATTCCTTGTTCCCCGACTTGCTTGGGTACAAACAAAATCCAGTGTCGGTTGCAGTCATACACAGTATTGCTCAAAAGTTTGAGCCCACCGGACAAAATCGAAGTACAAAATTACAAATTTTGAAAATTTTATCGAACAGTTCTTATGTAACGATCGACTTTTGAATGCCACTCACAAATGTCAAAAACAGGAAATGAAATAACAACTGTGCTTAAAAGCAAACGAACAAAGTTGATAAATTGGTCAGTGGGCTCAAACTTTTGAGCAATACTGTATAGGCCAATAATTATAGGGGAAATGGGCGGAGGCTAACAGTACTTAAGGTGGATAAATTTCAATAATATAATGGGTAGCCAATAATCCTTGACCCTTTAACGGGAAAAGTCCTCAGGATATTTAGTTATAAATTATATCTGAGGGGGCTTGAGCGCAGAATTACAAGGTAACAACGCCCGAATAACCAGTGTGCTGTTGCTTAAATCGGGACTCCAAAAATGCACGCATTGATCATGAATTAGTGCTGCGGGGGGTGGGGGGGGGGGGGGAGGTATAGAAATAGTCCAACTACGCAGTAGGCTATGTGTATACGGTGAACATGACATCGTGATACTTTTCGGTTTTTGCAGTTTTGGCAAGTAACCATGCAGACAACCGTACGATTCGTCATTCCAGCCTTTGAGCGCAGGCTATTCGCGTCAGGATCATCGTAGTCGTTAAGCCGCGGGTGATGTGGTTAGCCTGAACGTTATCTAAACGTAAACCGAACCGAAACGTTCGGCAGATTATTGCAGGCGCGCATTGTACGAGTCCTGCTGTCTCCTACGTGCAGATTTTCGCGTGCGGTTATTTTGCAGCCTAATATTAGTTTGCGCAGCGCGCAAAAATCTAATCCAGCTCAGCAAGGTTGAAATTGAATCCGCATTCTACGTGTTACGTATTATAGTGTTGGATGACAATCCGCTTAAACTGGATGAAGTTTCATATTGCGTGATCCTATATAGCCTTTAAATATAGGCCTTATAGCCAACATGTATGATCTTGTTGATTCAAGCTGAGCATTTTTCGGCTTCAATCGAAAGGAGAATTGCGTGTACATTGCTATGGTTATGTATCTAGTATGTATTATAAATGTATATGAGTCCTGCTGTCATTATGTCATGTTGAGTCCTGACACCTGAGTCCTGCTGTCATGTTGTATCATTATAGACCTGCATGATATAGGCTAGAAGTTTTTCCCCAATCATTCGCTGATATACGGCGTCATGAGGCATGCCATCTGGAGTATATACATATAGCACCAGGGCTTCCGTTAACTAGCATCGCGGCAGCGTCTATGATGCCAGAAATTTGTGACGAGATGAAAAAATTATGTACTCGACGCCAAGAGCCTATTCCAGAGTCTTCGGTGTTCAAATGCCAGATTTCAAAGCTGTCGGCGTCGTTGTACGGCATGCTTAGTTACTTTGGTAATCACATGGCCACGACGCCAGAAAATAAAAAACCCGCATAGCGTCTCGAGACGACAAACTGCGACAGCAGAATGTGAGGACCTTGGCGTCAGGATGCCAGAAATAAAAGCTTAATGGAAGCCCTGTGCAGCACCTGCGCAGACAGTGGTCAGTGTTCCAGCATAATTCCGTCGCTCCAGCGTAATGAAAAAGCACACATTCAAGCGCAGACTAGCGGGGCAGTTTGAGGCAGCAGATTACGGACTTCAAGTGGAAAATGGCAGGGCAGATGCGAGGGGCGATCTTAAAATTTAGAACTTACGGGTCCGCTTTCACGTAGCTTATAATGCAGACCTAAATAAAATGAAAACCGAAAAGTACCGACTGGGTTAACTGAGCTAGTCGGGGACCAAACAAAACTCGCCCAGTAAAAATAACTGGAGGCCTCCATGCATCGTATTAAATACATTATATTAGTTATATAGGAACCACGCTACCTCGCCATCCTTTTCGATCGATATGTTGCTACATAGTCTAATTGTTACAATAATCTGTGAGCTTGCAAGTGCACGTTGTGCTTAGCATTGATTGAATGAACGAAATTTAATTAAATCGTAGATTGTCAATTTAAACTTTAAAATAATTTCAGGTGGATGACTTTTAAGGGAAGAGTAATTTCCATTTAAATATTAAGGGCGCGTGTATTACGTCCTACCCACCTCGCTAGTGCGGCGCTTCAGACCGTCTGGCGCGCAGCATGCGTCGATTATCTGACGGTGCTACATTGGCTACACCGTGTTGCAAAGAAGTAGACGCGAAGCAATGTCGTGGCTGTCACTCAGTGAAATGTCAACGAATTTTTAAGAAGTTCGAACTGTTGCGAAAGATGACCGAATTTGAAGCGAAGTTCGTATAATTCCTTTTATAAACACGTTAATTTTGTTGCGTACGCTGTACGCGTACGTTATAGACGCAAAAAATTAACAAAAGCAAAAATGTCAATTTCATGTAATGATGTAAGGGCAAGCCTATGACTTTGGTATGACATTTCGCGTACGACTGGCGACAGTTACAATGTCAGGGAAACCATCCTGGAGATAGATTTTATTGCCTCTGACTCTTAAGGAAGCATGAACACGTG
This sequence comes from Chamaedrilus cognettii, assembly GCA_034695025.1. Classification (NCBI taxonomy): domain Eukaryota; kingdom Metazoa; phylum Annelida; class Clitellata; order Enchytraeida; family Enchytraeidae; genus Chamaedrilus; species Chamaedrilus cognettii. The sequence goes on along the minus strand of JAQIWG010002672.1, from coordinate 16,768 downwards.
GTCGACGAAGTCAGAATTCGACATGTTCACCGAGACCTTCTGACTGAATGTTGATCATGAATGCAGCCGAGCTTCATTTTGTGAAATGTGTACAATTGACGCAGAAATTGAAGTGAATTTGTGCTTTCTGTGTTGGGAAATTGACAACTGTGATTGTTTAAACCTTCTTGGTAGGCTACATGCCGCTAGAAGTAAGGCGCTTACACATTGATTTAATTCTTTGTTTAAAAATAGTTAGACTACATGTAAGTCACTAATTGACGTAAAAATATTTTTTACGTGATTTTAACATTCGTACCCGAGGCCATTGATTTAAACTTCGTCCCCCCGGTGCCAGACCGCCAGTCGCAGAAATTAATTTTCGGTTAGGATTATCAATGTTTGGAACTCGCTTCCCTCAGTACTGGTCAATTGCACTTCCTTCGATGATTTTAAGCGAGGCATAAAGAAGCTTGATCTGTCTAAGTTTTTATTCAGTCATTACTAATTACATGTTTTAAGTAGAGCGTACTGTAGCTACTGTCACTGGTTTTTATTGCATTGATCTACTATTGTTTTCATTGCGTAAACGTTTGTAAACTCCCATCTATTTCTCACTGTTAAATTTTCAATGCCTTAAGCGTTAAAAACTAACCTCATTTGCCACAATATTTCATGCTAAAACTAATTTTTCAATTTCTATTACAGCATTAATATCTCGATTTCATAATGTTAACTATCTTTTAAATGATTGTCTTTTCTCTTTTAAAGTCACAATAGCCATTATTTCCCAATATCATTCCGCAGTACACCATTGTGTATTTCTTGAACATATCTTGGTAAACCCGAGTTATTATTCTACCATTAATTTACGGATGGTTCGACCGATCGTCCGTTCAGCCTCTCTAATATTGGTATTTACCATTGCGAGTTAACCTCGAGTTGGTCAATCCGCGAGTTGAGCGTGACCGTTATCAATCTCCTGTGCCTGGCGTGACGTCACTCAATCCGCCGATTGAGCCAACCCGAGGTTAACTCGCAATGATGAATACCAGTATAAGCCCTCTCATTGGCGCTTCATGTTGATTAACACGTCGCAAAGATCTTTAGCGAAGCTTATACACGTAGGGCTGTAGGCCTTGCCATTGAGAGTTTGTTTTCAACCATCAGCCCAGGAACGGCTACGGGTCTTTCGGGTTCCAGAAGAAGGGCTACGGGTCTCATGTAAGCTGCGGGAAAAGGGCTCGCGGGGCACCGGCAAGGGCTGCTAGTGATATTAATGCTCACTGTGATTGCTTATGCGACATATATATGCGTGCAATTTATCTTTTGTAAAGACTGGAATATTTTTGTTTGAAGCGGAGCTAGTGAGCGCGACTTATGGACTCATCTGCAGTCTATTAGAATTAAGCAATCCTATCATTGAGCTTCTATTTACTTTTCACTGTTTGTATTCTGTTCTGTGCTCTCTGACAAAATAAATAAATAAATAAAATAAAATATTGTGAGCTTGTGACAAAACGAGGAACATGCTAGTAGGCCTAGAATCAAAACTTCGGTGCCAATTTTGTCGGCTTCACAATGGTGCTACAACTTCGAAAATCGGTTCCCATTTGATCAAATTGCTTTGACTAAGCGTCGTGTTTTGTGTCTCACTTTTTGAAACACAGTGTACAATCATATACGTGTGAACTTAATACGCTTCAGCAAGACTTCAAACCGCTCACGCGTTTCATGGTGCATGTATAGAGCTCTCAGCAACAACATCAGATTCTGCTCTTGCGGAAGCTGAACGAACTTGCCTTGAGACAGATTGCAAATCAACTCGACTTCACTCTGCAACGTTAGCACGCGCAAGTATTAGCTTAAACGCGCAGTTTAGATCAGAAGAGCCTTGCGTCAAGACGTTGCCAAGGGCTAATGGATATGTAGAGAGTCGAAGTCTCGAAGACTTACGATAAGCCCACTTTATCTCAATAACCGTGGTCTGGCTCACAGGCTCTGAGTCTAGGTTAAGTTGTACAGGGAAGGACAGCATGGATTCGCTGTTCACGGTCAGTCAGACGGCAGCGCAGCGGGACGCCGTGGTGTCCGAGAGAAAGTCGAGTGTTGGGGACGGGGGAGGACGCAAGCAGAGCATGTTCCCTGACCGACGGGCGAGCGCCGACCGGCGGGCGAGCGGCGCGGGCCTGCAGGGCCCCGCCGAGGTCCTGCCCCCCGTCATATCGGTGAGATTGGATTTTGTAAAATATTGTCTGCGTTTAGGTATTAGTTCTTAAGCGAGCAAACAAGGTTGAAAAAGAGCGTAGTGTTGTTACAGCACTTCTCCACATGTTTGCACTCATATGCACATGTACATGTATGTAGTTTGTTTAGTGCACTGCCATACGCTACTACATTGACTACAAACTCGCTACGCTAACGAACACATCAGATCTCTCATTAGTCGTTATTTATGCCGCCTGAACCGTGTGAATCAGTTTCCTCCGGCACTTCGTGAATTAGACTCACTAGAGTCCTTCAAAAACGCATCGAAACGATTTTTAAACCTCTCCACATCTGGCGGTCCTTCGCAATTCTCTTCATGTTTCCAGACGATTTTCTTTCTAGCAAAATCATCGATCATTTTTAGAAATGATCGTCTTTTCGGTCCTCCGTAGTCTCTTGCTCTCCGCGCTTCCTTCTCGCATCAGTTCCTGTCCGCTTACAACATGATATTGGGACATGTTCTGAGATGTGACTCGCCATATTCACGAGTGTTCTACTTTCCTCAACCCTCGCGCAACACCTCTTCGTTTGTTCTTTTCTCTGCCCTGGAAATGTAATCCACACTTCTCCAAACCCATATCTCAAGGGCCCTACAGCCTAGTCTTTCCATAACGTGTTTTCTGCGTAGGAGCGTAAGAGTACGGGTTGTGACTAGGTGTTTGGCGAATGGTGAAATCGCAGGTATGGGCTAAAAATTATCTTAGTATTCGATAAATGATCAGATCTTTAGATCTGACTCATAGATCAACGTTCCCCGTGGGTCATTGTCCTGGCGAACCTGTATGGGGGCAGTCGAAGCGCCAGATCCTGGGGGCCCGTATTAGGGACTGAGAGGCAGTCGCCCAGCATATATCCCAGTACCTACCGTATATCTTTCCTCGATTCCGACAGAGTTCATTGGTTTGTCGCCTGCAGAATAATACTCCCTATGGTATGCCTGATTGTACTTGACTGTTTGCGCACTGTGGTTCAAGTTTTTATCTGTCGTCTAGATCTATGGATTCTTGATGTTTGATTTCAAATTTGATCTTTAGATTCTTATAAAATTGGCAGAATACATACATATGTACTTACAATAATATGCAATAATACGAGATGTATTGTACTCTGTATATATTTAATATATATATATTTTATACAGATAAAATATATGTATTTCCTGTATGAATATGTGTATCTCCTGAAGTGAAGCCTGCAATATCATATCATATTACAGGATAAGCCATAAAAATGACTCAACTTCGGAGGTACATTAAAACTTGGTCCGATTGTAACTTCAATACGTCTAGTTTCTAGACGATACTTGCCTACAGGCAACGCGCGGTTGCTATCGCTCATGGTGCTTTGTAATGCGCTAGTTTGTCACACTTTTCGATTGACGTTGCTTTGACGCCTAATTTATGCTGGAAATAATTACAGTCGTCATTTGATAGGCATTCAATTTGTTCCATTCTAGCAATTTTAACCAGAATTTGATATTCTGTTAGAGGACAAAAGAACACGAACATGTGGAACAAAGAGAACATTGTTTACATTTTTAAAAGAGAGCCCGCTAATACTCCCAGCGGTCCCCTCCCACTTTTGTGCCCCCCTCCCATGGGGCCCCCCCACACTTTCAAAAGTGGGTGGACACGTGCCCACCCTGAGTATATGGCTCCGGCGCCTATGACCATAACATCACCACATATCGCCATATGTGTCTCCCACAGAAGACCATTCACCACGTGCCCGACAAGCTGCTCGTCCACATCTTCAGTTTCCTCAAGCAGCGCGACCTCTGCTCGCTGGCGCGCGTCTGCAAGAAGTGGCGCCTCGTCTCGTACGACGGACGCCTGTGGGCGCGCGTATCGCTACGCCCCGAGTACTCGGGTCTTCACGTGTCCGGGCCCGACTCGTTGCTCGGCATGATCAGCGTGCGGTTCGGTAACGCGCTGCGCTTCATCGAACTGTCGGCCGAACTCATCACTCCAACCGTGCTGCACGAGATAGCAAACAGGTGGGGGTCACAGCCACTTGAATCAGATCAAGCATAATGGCAAATCCCACTAATATACATATGGTCCAGTTGTTCAATAGACAGTTATTGGAATGATCTGAGATCGGTGTGGATCGTGATATCGTTTTCAATTCTGTGATCATTTAAGAGCAAATAACTCTCTATTGAACAACTGGGTCTATGCTCAAATTTGATAAATTGGTCCTTAATAAACTGCAATCGAGCAATTTAAGACGAATCGTTTTGCACCAACATAATTTTGGTATCAATTAGTACATTTTCTCATACTTTTGTCAACTAAATCGCCAATTAACAAATGTCATTATACACTCCCTTGGTGGAATCAGGCATCAGTCACATCTCGCTGTGATTCAAGATGGCACTCACATAGTGGATAAGTTCTGTTGCAATTTTCTAACAATCTGTCTTATAAGTCAAGTAAGTTGTAAAAGTCTGTCTGTACGCTACAGTCTGTCTGTAAGCTACAGTCTGTCTGTAAGCTACAAGTCTGTCTGTAAGCTACAGTCTGTCTGTAAGCGCAGTTGCATTGAAAATTGACCAATTTATTAATTATTGGGTAAAATCAAAATTAAAAGTTGAGATAGCAAAATGCTGATAACGATCATTTTCTAATAGCATAAATGCTTTTCCTTAGCTTTTGTTCGCTCATATTTTGCCATCTGACGACATCTGAAGCGATCAATAACGTGCGATGATTGCCGCAGGTGTCCCAACCTCAAGTACCTCACGCTCGACTTCTCGAACGCGATGCAGCTGCACGACTTCAACGACATGAACGCCTTCCCGTGCAGCCTGCGCAGTCTTACCATCTGCCTCTCAGAGGTCATCTTCATGGAGGGCTTCATGCGCAAGGTCTACCAGCACCTCTCCTCACTAGAGGTCCTCCATCTCATTGGTACGTACAGTTGTACTCGACTACAGTAACTCTCCATTAGAGTGTCCTCCACAAGTACGTACCTTATAGGTGCCTCCACAAGTATGTACCTTGTAGGTACGTACTTGGCCTGACTACTACGACTCTCTTCATGTGCAAGGTCTACCAGCACCTCTCCTCCCTCGAGGTCCTCCATCTCATCGATAAGTATGTATCTTATAGGTACCTCCACAAGTATGTATCTTATAGGTGCCTCCACAAGTACGTACCTTGTAGATACGTACTTGGCTTGACTACTACGACTCTCTTCATGTGCAAGGTCTACCAGCACCTCTCTTCCCTCGAGGTCCTCCATCTCATCGATATGCTCTAGATCACACCATCTCTCTTTGTTGGAGATCTTCTACCTTATATGTATGTACTTGGAAACTGAGACCATCGTCATGTGCAAGGTCTATCAGCACCTCTCCTCCCTCGAGGTTCTCCACCTCATTGGTACGTGTCTGGTTGCTGCACTCCTTCGCCTTATAGGTACGCATTGACTACTGCAACTCTCTTTGTTAGAGGTCGTCTATCCCATTTGTGTGTGCTTGACTGCTGTAACTCACTTCACTAGAGCTCCTTTATCCCCTCAGTGCATACTTGTCTATTGACTCTCTTTGCAGAACTTTCTTCACATCTCATAATGTCTACTGTGCTCTGGAAGCATAGTAGAAACATTATGATTCAGGGGCTGCTAATAAACATTCTTAACTACAAATTTTTATCTCTAAATGCATGACTGCACTGTTTCAAATTTAGACTACGTCCAGTGACAATGCACGTCATAAATTCGTCCTGGGGCCTATTTCTCAAAGCCTCCATAACTTTAAGCCTAAACTTAATCCCAAGTCAGACTTTTAAAACTTATTCCAATCGCCGACCGCATGATCCGTCATCATTTGATTTATAGCACTAGGCGGTGTCGAGTTTTCACTAACAAGCGATAAAATTTCTCTAAGATTTTCGTTAAAACTTTCGAAGCTTCTTAAGACAAAAATGTTGCGTAAGATATGTTGAGAAACAGACCCTGGTCTGCAGGGACTTTTGAGCTGGGTGACGAGGCTCAGGAGGAGATCTACGAAGTGATCAACATCGGCAAGATCAAGGCGCACACGCCTAACCTGCGCGTCGTCAACCTCTATGGTATCTCGTTTGTCGACGACTCGCACGTCGAGCTCCTCTCCTCCAACTGCATCCACCTCGAGTGTCTGGCCTTGAACTTCTGTCTGAGGGTCAAGGGCGCGACCTTGAGGACGCTCATCCAGCGCTGCAAGAAACTGAGGACGCTGCTGCTCCAGCACTGCAGTCAGCACTGGCGTTTCTATTCATTCTGCGCTGATATCACTAATACTAATAATAATATTCACACTACATGTGAGTAAAAAAAAACGTGCCACCTAACTGAAGGCTGTAACTTTGTCAAATGGTGACCAATTTTCAAAATTCATTCAGTACTCATTAGAGAACCAAATTTCTAGCTTATATCCTTGACCAGAGTATATAAATAGTATTTCAGTAATACACAGGGAAAGATGAAGCTGAAGGATTATAGAGTCGTCGATTTCCCTTTTACAGTAATATAGCATTAACATTTCCTAAGTTTGTCTTTGGATGTCTGGACACAGTTGCTGAGGCAGGGGAACCATTTTTGAGCTTTATTACATTAAGGGCTGATTTCGCCAACACGGATTTAATGGTGGTTCAGGATTTAGCCTACGCAAGAAGGTGGGTTAAATCCTGAACCACCATTAAATCCGTGTTGGAGAAACCAGCCCTCAGTCTTTACTCCCGAAATAACAATATAATATGAATTGCTTTTTGCTGAGTTCGTAAGAATGTCTGTGGTTTCTTGCCAGCAAATTGAGCAAAACAATGTTTGTAATATTTTAAGTGATTTATTTGATAAGAAACCAGCCTACGCTTTTCCTAAGTGTTTTTCTCTCAACGCCAGTCAACGTAAAGAGCCGAACTAGACGCCATTACTTTGTTTCCGAGAAATTAGCTTGATTTACTCTGCATGCACATTCTTTGATAGGGAACATGTTGTGTACATTTGTCGGTCAACGCTCCTTCTAGAATAATACATCCGTCGATTAGATTCTCATTCTTATTCTAGATCTATTCAGTGATACATGTATCTAGGGTTTGTGCTATAACTGTGGCTTCAATGGTTACACAGCCTTGCTGGCGGCTGGGTGAAATGGATGAAATGAACCAATGAATGAATGGATGGGCCGGATGGAAAATTGGAAAGGAACGTTATTAGACTGTGATGTTGGCATATTCGATACTCAAAAGCAGTCATTCTAACCTAAGTATTAACTTACAAGCATTCGAAATGTGTGCATTGCATTTTATGCATGAATTAGACAAACGGCAGATCTCAGTAAAACTGTAGTATTTGTGTCATTACTGAAACATCATTATGCTAAATTGGTTGGATTGTTTAATTCGTTGGAAAATATGGGACCCCCGACCCCATCTCTTATTTCCCACTTTAACCACCATTCACGCCACATGCCCAGGGGCGCAGCCCTGCACACGCCAAAAGTTTGAGAGATTGGGGTCAAATATTATATAGAAATACTCTTTAAATGGAGAGGTCATACCAAAAGTTGGGTTGGTCGGGGTCCAATTTTTTAATATAAAAACGCTTAAAAATGGAGAGGTCATGCCAAAAGTTGGGGGGGTCGGGGATAAATTTTATATAGAAGACGCTTTAAATGGAGAGGTCATCCCAAAAGTTGAGGAGGTCATGACCACCCTGGCCCCTCCGGTGGTTACGCCCATGCACATGCCCTATGGTTAGTTGCGCCTGTGCTGCTACTGTGGTGAGGTCTGGCGGACGAGCACATGCAGCAGGTGGAGTGGGAGAACTCGAGCGTGCACGAGCTCGATCTCTCCTCCACCGAGCTGACGACAGACTGCCTCATGGACATCCTGTGTCGCGTGAGAGGCTTCACCTTTCTCGGCCTCGCCTACTGCGAGTTCTTCAACGACAAGGTCGGCACAGCGCCGCGCAGTTTTTTGTTGTTGTTTTTGTTGTTGTTGTTTTTTACCGGAAAACTTATGAAGCGCCGTATCATGAGCTACATGTACATGTAAGTCATCTTCAGGTCGCTGTACAGTGTGTACACTCCTCGACATTATGAGGTGCTGGTATCTCCTTCATTCGTGAAATTTATGAAGTGCAGCTTCCAGCTGGATAATAAGCTGGACATAACACCTACGTTAGCATTCACAATACTCTGGATCAGATTCTCAAGGTTCCGGTAGCGCATTTTATGTTACATTTTGTGTTACGGAGTCTAATATAATGTTTGTCGCTATCTATTGATTAAATTTGAACATGTTGTAATACAGATTTGAAGATTGTCATTTCCTAATTACAATATGGAGTTGAACGTGAGCCATGCGCCGTTCGATCTCTTCTCAATATTAGGGAGTCGGAAGAAATTTTGGGATGTCCAAAGTAAAGACTTAGGCCCAGTTGTTCAATAGAGAGTTATTTGGTTTTAAATAATCATAGAACAAAAATGACATCACGATCCAATCAGATCTCGCAAATTAGATCCAGGATTGTTTGAATAACTCGCCGATATTGGGGAGTTATTTTAACAATCCTAGATTGTTCAACTATGATTCAAATAACTCTCTATTAAACACCTCGGCCTTAGTTTCATTTCACGTTCAACTTCGGATTCAATACATGGCTGGGAACACGCACAGGTGTAAGGGTATAATCTAACACATGTATGCAACCGTGATTCCGTGCACGTACGAAAAAAGAAAAACGACAAAATGACGTCAATTAAACTGTGACGTCATTTTGCCATTTTGTATGCTTTTCAGTGCATGCACGAAATTACACTTTCATGTTGCTTTGGACTTGGCCCTATTTTTATTAAGCCTTAAACTTGTTATAATATTGATTGGTTCACATGTAGGCCTAGTTTGTATTCTACACAGATAATTCATTTATATTTCGACCTCCTTAATAATTTCACTTCGACTTTATCTTGCCTTCTTACGATATCTAACAAGTCACTATATAACTCCTTACTACACACAAAAAGCAATAATAAAATCTTGAGGGCACTCGCAATCATTACAAAACAAGTTCAATTATTAATTTCTATCACCATAACCTGGTCACCATTACAATGACATTACAAATTATTTTATATTAGTTTAAATAGTGGCCGTGGCCGCTATTTACAATGAAATTACAAATTATATTGTATTAATTTCATCCCCATAGCCTAACACCATAATGTATTTTATATTCTATGCGATATGTATCCTATATCCCTGTGTGATAAATATAACATATCTTATGCATCGACTCGTATCGCTTGAGTTAGCAGAATTTAGTCTGCATTCTCTGAAAGACTTTCTATTTTAATTCTATCTGTTTGTAAATCATAATGTTATCATTGCACATTTATACTAATTTGTTGCACAAGTTGGTATTGATTGTTGTCACTTTCTTGCTACTTTCTTTCTGTTACTGTTTATAAGTTATGTCTGACTGTGTCGAATAAGAGCTTCATATATATGTCGTTAGATATTGGAAGAGCTGTTGTCGCGCGGTAAGCTTGACCATATCCGCGCGATGGACGTGAGTCACACGGTCGGTCTGTCAGAGAACGCCATCTTTGAATTCATCAAGCAGTGCGGACGCAACCTTGAGGGGCTCATGGTCTGCGGCAAACCAAAGCTCGCCGAGCAGTTCTATCTCAACATCATACCGTACATCAAGAAAATCAAGTAAGCAGATCTACTGTAGCACTAGATGACGATGTATACATTACATGCACTCTCAAATAATCAAATAACTTAAACTAGCTAACCACCTTTTTGACGTCTGATATCTTAATGTCCATGTTTTCACATAGGTTAGACGTTTTGCGCTCTGGTGAGGACTGCAGTACTGGAGCTGGATTTTTACAGCTGGGTGCCCTTTATGACTCAATCAAATTGATATTATCTAGCACGGGGTTAGCAGCTGGCGACAGTTGTGTCGCCAGCTGCTATGTGTAGCAGCTGTTGTAAAGCGGCCTTGCTGAAGGACCTGTGACGCGTGGTTTCATAGTTGCTGGTGAAACCGGCGCGGGGACTTGAGCCCAGGTCTCTGGCCTCTTTGTCCGACGCCTTAACCACTACACCACAACGCCTCGCTGTAGTGTAGTGGTTCAATTAATTAATTGTTGTTCAAATAAATATTGATCCAAAATTATACGCTACTTGCTCACTTTGCTTGTCTCATCAATAACCCCATCCAGGCCCTTGTCTTAAGGGCCCGGGTCCCAGTATAGTCCAACTGTCAAACCAAAATAAGGGACTATGGTATATGCTCGAGTCAGGATCCTATGATGCGGTACGGCGCGTGATTGTCCGAATCCTGGGTGTGGGACAGCGTGGGACGGAGTGTGATTGTGGGATCCTGGGATGTGGGACGCCGTGTTGTGGTGTGTGGTTGACTGGATCCTGGGATGTGGGACAGATTTTGGTTGACAGGATCCTGGGGTGTGCATCGGTTTGTGGTTGACAGGATCATGGGGTGTGGGATGGCTTGTGGTTGACAGGATCCTGGGATGTGGGACGGCTTGTGGTTGACAGGATCCCGGGATGTGGGACGGATTTTGGTTGACAGGATCCTGGGGTGTGCATCGGCTTGTGGTTGACAGGATCATGGGGTGTGGGATGGCTTGTGGTTGACAGGATCATGGGGTGTGGGATGGCTTGTGGTTGACAGGATCCTGGGGTGTAAGACGGCTTGTGGTTGACAGGATCATGGAGTGTGGGATGGCTTGTGGTTGACAGGATTCTGAGTGTGCGATGGCTTGTGATTGACAGGATCCTCGGATGCGGGACGGCGTGCGGCTGGTTCCTGCGCATGAGCACACGCGTGCACATCGACCAGATCGTCATCTGCCTCGCGCAGCACTGCCCCAAGCTGGAGAGGCTCGAGGTGCAGTGGGACCCCGACACGATCCGCTACTCGGACAACAGCGGCAAGTTCATCGACCAGCTCAGGTACGTCTCCGTCAGACAGGGTTTGACGTCTTTAGTATCATGCTGACGCGATTAAGATGAGTAGATCTATAGTGGTAGATCGTGAAGTTTCAGTTATCTAAAAATGGACGAAGGGAGAAGTTTCCATTATAAAATAATCATTACAAGTATGGTTATTTGTTTAACAGTATGATCTACGGGCAAGGACAGTGGTAAGCACAGTAGTAGGTGCAGTTAAATTACACTAGGTCGACCTATATTATGACCACGCATTATTAATATCCTTAGGCCTACTACCATCACATCGCCATATTTAATGCATTTTTCTGACTTTTCTCTAACTTGGTGTTTGTGGCTGGATACTCTTCCAGTCGCCAACCGGAATAATACTGTAAGTTATCTTCAAATGATGATTATCAGTTTGCAACACTAGTATATGTCTAGCGGCCTTGTTGAAAGGCCTACAACGGCATGGTTTCGTAGCGGGCAACTATGAATTTGAACCCCAGAACTTGATCACCATCAGACTGCGGCGCCTCGCCCAGGCCCTAGGATATTTTGTCGAACACGAGTTCAAAAATTAGGCATACAGAATTGTGAAACATGAAACTTTGTGAAACATGCAATGTGAGGCATGCAACAAGCGAACGAATGAAAACCTTGCGATTGCAATTTTATTTGCACTAGAATTTTGTGACATTTAATTTGTAAGTGGGTCAGAATCAAAAGAAATGTACTACGTGTGGTTCAAGAGATAAGACTCAAGCCACAATGTTGCAAAAATAGCAATTGTCAGTACTCGCACGAAAGCGTGGAATCACTAGATCCCCCCCCTCTTTAATGTTGAAAATCCCCGCCTCTGAGATTTGAACCAAAGGGAGCAAATACCCCCTTAATTTGTGAATTTTCCCCTAAATTTTAGAGCAACGCTAAACTAAAGTCAGGCGATCGTGATTATTTCACAGAACTTATTTTGAGTAACATAAATTTGTTGTTACGGCTCCTTTAATCCCCCTTACCTTACGCGCCCACCTTCCAAGAAAAAATTAACATGAGCACTGATTACGGCCCAGTTTAATCATAATTGACTTTCGGGTATACATGGCGCTGAAAAGGGCGTACAATGTATAATGTAGGCTCGTTGCAATGTATTTATTTTTTTCTTCTTTGTGTTGCAAATCTACTCCTAAAGGCATATCTACTCCTGAAATAAAAGGTGCATAGGCCTACTGTAAAACATTTCATTTTTGCACGCATGTAATTTTGCAAATTTTGCTAATTTTCGAAACTCTTTAAAATCACATGCACGAAAATAAAGCTGCAAAATAAAGCAAGAATTTCATCTTTAACAGCATATGGTGGTCGTGCCTAACCATCGTAAGTTTGGTGCTCGCAGGCAGCGGTGTCCGCTGATCAAGTCTGTGGCGCTGAGTGACGGCGAGTACTACGAGATGGTCAAGTCGAACTTTGAGCGCGCAGACCGCGTGACGGCCGTGCGCACCACGACCAACTACACAACCAGCATCGTCTCTCTGCTCGGCTGCTTCCGCGACTTGCTCTTCAACTAGACCCCTCAACTCTGACCTCTTAACTCTGACCCCTCAACTGTGACCTATGACCAATGAACTGTGACCTCTGACCAATGAACTCTGACTTCTGATCAATGAACTGTGACGGTGTGACCTCTGGACTGTGAGCATCGTCTCGCTACTCGGCTGCTTCAGAGACCTGCTCTTCAATGAAGCCCCTCAACTCTGACCCCTTAACTCGGACACCTCAACTCTCAAATGTTGCCTCTGACCAATGAACTGTGACCTCTGAACTGTGAACATCGTCCCGCTGCTTGGTTGCTTCAGGGACCCCCAATTCTCTTGACTTTTTTGTGCAATGGCCAGGGGAGATCAGGTCGAACCCCACCCCTCCATCCTTTCCAGAAAATTCTGGAGATGTGAAAAACAGTGTGTGGGTTGTCTAAGTTAAGGAGATATGGAGCATAGTAGCCATTTACATAGTGTTCCAAAAAAACCAGAACCGCTTGGTTATGGTTGTGTATCTTCGTTAATGATGGATGAAATTGTGTGAAATTTTAACCTATTTTGCTTCAACAATAAAGACACACATCTAAGCTCTCAATATTCGGCATTTAAAAGTGTCTGCCGTTGGCATTGGCACGAGCGCGCGGAGGTGCACAGAGATGCACAGCCATGCAGCGTTATCAATAACACACTCGTCGCATTCGTTCAACTTTTTCACCTACACTGGAAAAGTATTCTGGACTGGAGTGCATCGGTTTTCTTGATCATGTATTTGTACATACAATGTATGTCTTGCAGCTTCAACCAAATTTACTAGTAAGTGCTTATTGCATGGCTGATGACAAGGTTGTTGATGGTATGAAGGCTTTCCTTTATCAGCTGCAGCACAGCCTTGCATGACAGGTGTATTAACGGACGTTCACAAAATTGCTTTGCAATATTCTGCTACAATACACTTGAAATGTGTTCAGCAATACCTTATTGCTAATCTCGATAAATTTCATAGAAATATATGGCATATTGGCAACGCTACTTCGTTTAGCGACAGAGGTTCCGGTTTTTTTGGAACACGGTGTAGTAATCAAACAGTTGGTAATAAATTCAGGTAGACTCCATTGAGTCTACCTGAATTTGGTAGCCAACTGTTTTACAGCCATTTTTTCTGATTTTTATGTTACTCGATCAGTAAATAGCTCAGACTAGTCCATGGAAACGAACCTGCTACAGTTGTAAGAAATGAACTGTTGTGTAGAAAGGTCAAATGTAAAACATGAAATGTTCGAGTGCATACAATTTTCACGTATTTCGCGAATCCACGAAACTCGCGAAAATTACATGCGCGAAAATTTAATTGCTGCATAATATATGTATAATGGGCAGTCCTCAATAAATGCAAAAATCTAATGCAGCAAAATTTCTCTGTCAAAACTGCAAAAATTACATGCAGCAAAAAAAATTCACGTTTTACGGTATATTGCTTTAGAGTTTAGACTATTATTGTTTATGGCGAATCCGAATCTGCTATCAACATTTTTTAAATCGCGGCGGTTCTTCTTCAATTCAATTTTTTATTTCAAAATTCATTTACCAAGAAACGGTGAGGAATTTCGTAATCCAACTTCAGATTCATTCATATTCATCCCATAGTAATGTATAAAATAGGCAATTTTTCAAAAATTAAAGCGATCTAAAATGATTAAACAATTTTAAAACTAATATTTTTTATTTTGGCGTCAACGGCCTACAGTGTCCATGAAAATGTACGAGCGCCGTTGGAGTTAAATCACAATTTCTGATTGGTTGCTGTTTGTCGAGGTTGTGGCTGCTACGAGTTTCGGGTAGAGTGGATTGTTACACGTCCAAACTTTGGTTTAAATAATTTCTCGACTCTTTGGACAATTTTGTCACTTTTGATTGCGATGATATTTCCTAGTATGGTTTACTCCATGAGTCTGTCTATCGATATTCGCTTTAAAAACGTAAAATTTAATACAAAATTAGACTTCGGCTTAGTTATCGCTTAGTGCCCTATAGGCCCCGGCGCTGGCAGCGAAGAAAACACGGCGTTACAGGCTCTTCAACAAGGCTGTTAAACACACAAGTGTCGCTAGCTGCTAACCCCGTGCCAGATAATTATTTATTTGCTTGGCGTCAGGAAGGGCATATGGCCGTAAACTCAGCTCCAGCATGCAGTCCTCATCGGGGCGCGAAACGTCTAACCTGTGTGAAAACATGGACATTAATATAATAGACGGCACAAAAGGATGTTAGTTTTAGGGAGCTTTTTTATGGCGCACTCTGTAGGCATGTAATGTATACATTATGTAGCTACATGTACATATTCCCTCGTCACAAAATTTTGGCCCGGCAACGCCAATTAACCGCAGGCTAAAGCCGATAGGCCTGTAGATAAGCCCGCGGCGTGCATGCCCAACATTAGGCAGCAGACGGCTTTGAGGTCATCGAGGCCTTGATGGAAGAACAAAGTAGAGCAGGGCCATGTAACGATGTTAACGAGCCGGAGCCTGCAGAGGCCATAGTTCATTGAGCCCGTGCCCAGTCTCTTGTTTATTGCAAAGAGCAGCCAGTTGGGAACTGGTTAGGAAGCGGTTGCACAGAGCGGCGTCTAAAAGCTCAAACGAATTGGTCGCTGCACGCCATAGTTAATCATATAAAAGGCCTACTGCAGCGGAATTCTATTTAGAGATGGTTCTTTTAGTTTAAGATTAGTTAGATCAAGGATAGTTTAGGGTTAGTCCAGGGCTAGTTTAAGGTTAGTTTAGGGTTAGTTTAGGGTTAGTTTAGGGTTCGTTTAGGGTTAGTTTAGGGTTAGTTTAGGGTTAGTTTAGGGTTAGCTCAGGGTTAAGGCATGATTTTTTCATGTTTTAGTTCGTGCAATGACCAATTTGTTTGAGCAAATAGACGCAAGTGTTGCACAGCGAGGCGCAATGATCTAAAGCAAGGCCGCGGCCTCAAAGTTCCGCTCAGATCGCTGATGTAGTTTGAAACTCCCAGAAGTAGGCCTATACATGCATAGCGCCTAGACCAGTGCTACCCAAAGTGGTGGTTCGCGGACCGGCGCCGGTTCGCGGACGACCTGTCGCCGGTCCGTGGCAAACTAAAAATTTCTCTAGATTACGCATTCATGACATTCCGTACCGTCGAGCTGCAAAGTGTAGGCTAGTACTGTGTCAAATAATTTGAATCGATCCATCTGTATTATGATGCATTTGAATCATTTTTTTTATTGGGCTGCATAAATTATGTCCACGGAAAGTAGCCGGTCGCGAGAAAACTGAGAAAAAAATTTGGCAGTCCGTGAAATAAAAAGTTTGAAAAGCACTGGCCTAGCCTACACCAATAGTGCTTATAGGCGCGCTCATTCTGCATGCACTGCCATTTTAGAAAAAAAAAACTACGCCTCGAGCCTGATGTAGGCACGGATCTATCTACCAGGTGTTGGGCATACCTTTAATATTTTGTTAGTTGCATAATGTACACGGTGTTTAAAAAAACGGAAGCTCATTAACTTGGTTATGGTCGTGTATCTTCGTCAATAATGAATGGAACTGCGTGAAATTTAAATCTATTTTTTCTCGAATAATAAGATGTGTATTATATTAGGTGCCACAACCACGCAGCGTTATCTGTAACGCACTCGTCGAATTCGTTCAATTCACGTTCTCACTTTCACAGTTTCACTGCAAAATTATTTTGCAATGGAGTGCATTGGCTTTCTTCGTCGTATTTTATAATATTTTTACAATGTCTTGCATCTTCAACCAAATTTAATGATGCTCAATTATTGCATGGCTGATGACACGGTTGTTGATGGAATGAAGGCCTATATAATCTATATAAATAAATAGAAGATTCTGTGTGTCTGTCTGTTTGACCGGGATGCATTTTCACAGTTTTACAGCTTTTCACTCGAAACCTTCACTACTGTGTCGGTGTTGGCATGGGACACCCAGTGGAGGGGTTCCATTTCCATTTTTTTGGAGGGGCCCCCCACGGGGGCCAGAGGCCCCCCGG